>JAJMCU010000036.1:0-102909 GCA_030573135.1 Clavispora asparagi
GGGTGTTGCGGTGGGGCGTGCGCGGCGCCCATACCGGGGCCGCCCCTGCGGTGCTCACGGTGGTGCGCCACTTACTCCAGCACAAGACGGGCGACCTGGCCGCCGACCGCGACGCAGTGCGCGTGGTGTACCGTCTCGCGCCCGCTGCGGCGCAGCCGCTGCTTGACCCCGCGGCGCGCGCCACCATCGTGTGGATGGTGGGCGAGTTCACGGTGCACGGCGACAACGCGGTGCTGCCGGACGTGGTGCGGCGCATGCTCCCGGGGTTTGCGGCACACCCGCGGCGGGTGCGGTACGAGCTCCTTATGCTTGCAGCCAAATGCTACCTGTACGAGGCGCTGCGGCCGCGCCCCCACCGCGACCCTGAAACCCTCGAACGGGTGCACGCCATGTTCCGCCACGCGGTGCAGTTGGCGCGGTATGACGAGGCGTACGACACCCGCGACCGCGCGCGCATGCTCGCGCACTTGTTGGCCGACGGCGCGCGGCCGGAGCTCGCGGCGTTGTTTTTGCAGGTGCCGAAGCCGGTGCCCGCACCCGCGCCCGCGCCGTACCCCCAAACGCGCGCGTTTCTTGCGACCGTCCCGTGGGCCGATCCGGCCACGTTGCCGCCGCTGTCAGTGCGGGCGGAGCGCGCGCTGCGTGCCACTGCTGCCACCCACGTTTCGTCGGCCACGCCGCGGCCAGCGGCACCGACGGTGCTGGTGAAGCCTGTGCGGTCGGGCAAGCTCGAGAGTCTTGATGAGTTTTTTGGCAATGACCTGGAGGAGCTGGGGCTGGAAGAAGATCTGGAGCTGGATCTGGAGCTGGATCTGGAGCTGGATCTGGAGCTGGATCTGGAGATGGATCTGGAGGAGGAGCTGGAGCTGATAGAGGAGCTGGAAGAAGTGGAAGAAGGGGAAGATCTGGACGAGCTGGAGGGGGAGGAGGAGCTGGGGGCGGAACTGACCCGGCACCAGCCGAGAGTTCCTGCGACCCACTACGACAGCGACGAGTCGGGCCGCTCGCGCGACGACCTAGTGTAGTACATTATTACGATCTCGTGTGATACATTAATATTATCTCAAGTAATACATGGGTATGGTCTCATATTAAACCAATTCAATCTCATTTTAAACCAATTCATTTTAAACCAATTCATTTTAAACCAATTCAATCTCATTTTAAACCATCTCATGCCATCAATGTGATGTATGCAACATCTATACATATCACCTTAGGCTTCGTCGCAGTAATTCTGGTTAATTTACCTGTCAACCGTTCGCACCCACATCTTCCCTCACTTTTTCGCGCGAACAATATTCCACTGCAACATGATGGCTAGCATGTTAAGGTCTAGAGCCTTTGCGCTTTCGCTCAAACAGTTCCCTTCGCCCGCCTTTGGTACTGTCCTTTCCACCCGGCTCTACACCCGCTCCGCCCAGAACGACCAAATCTTCCTCCATCAGACCGAACACAAGATTGCAGTCTCATTCTCCAAGTCGCCATCTTCCATTCCCTTAGGATATACCACCTCCAACACAGTCACCCCTGACCTGTTCCAACCGAACCCGCAGTTCTTGCCTCTTCTTCATTCTACTTTAGCATCGTGCGTCGACAAAGATTTCTCTTTCATTGTGGAAGCTGGTGTCAATGCCAACACGTTCATGCCCATCTACGATTACCGCGAAGTTCCCAAGTTTGGAAGACGCCCTGATATCGACAGCGTGTTCGGATATGTTCAAGTTGATGGCCTGGGGAAGATGGTTCCGGGCTCGTACGAATCGAACGAAATGTACCGTCTTTGTAATGCTTCCGGATTGCCCCGTTTGACAGACCACATGTATGAGCAGATCCAAAAGAAAGTCCAGGGTTAGTGTGCCTTTCGGTTGATCTACAGATCTACTCCGCCGACATTTACTCCGGATTCCTGACATTAGACATAAACACAAGAGTCAGTGGTCACGCAGGACTCTTCCGAGGGCTTTTATGGGAGAGGTATACCTTTAATTACTTAAAATAAAAACAAATTTGACATTTCCCTCGCAAACGAAAACTTGACATTTTTTTTTTTAACATAAACGAATGCTTGTCGTTTTTTTCTTCTTTTTCGGAAAGCACTTCTATCTCCGCCACCTCAGCTCAAAATCAATTTGAATGTTTCACAGGTTCCATCATCTAACTTGACAGGGATCTGCTGGTATGCACCGCTTCCGTGCTTGTGCTCGGGGTCCAAACACCACAAGTAGTTTCCTCCGTATCCGATGTAGTTGTGTTCCTTGTCTACCTGGAATTGAGAAGTGCTAGGACTGTTTTGTCTGTTACAGTTCAATACTCCCGCACTACTAACCCCGCAAACACCTTTGGAGCTCAAGATGTTGCGGCCTCCAAACTCTGACTCTTTGACCCGGAATGTAGCACAGGTGCCATGGTTGTAGAACTGGCCATTGCTGATCAAGCATCCGTCATGTCCACTCAACTTGATGTAGCCGGGCTTTCCATCTGGTTTCTTTGGAGGCTGACCTGGAGGAAGCTTGAACTTTCCCTTGGGAATGAATTTGATGCCTTCCGCAGGGCAGTTGGACCGCATGAGAGACGGAATAGGCACAAATTGCTCTTGCTTCGCAGAACCACGCAAATGGTGGAAATACCAGATTTCCTGAAGCGCACTATACTTATTGCACTTGAACATGACCTCGTGACCCCCAAAATTGCCGCTCAACGCTTGAGCAATCTCCTCGCGGGTGTATGTCTTGTCCAACGACGGGACAATTCCGTTTTGTGCCAAGAACTCAAACGTGGGCAATTTTTTGTAAAGGTTCATCGTCACGCGGAAGTAGTCATACACGTTTTGGTCCTGCTTGAAATCGCTGCCGTAACAGGTGGGCTTCAATGTCCGCATACAAGTGGCATGCTTATTGAACTCGTGAACCCAAAGTGATTCGTCGTTGCCGTTGAAGTTTTTCCACACCTTCAGCATGTTGTCATATAATTCTGCATCGTCAAACTCGTCAACTAGAATCTGGCGGAGTTTCCCATTGGGGATGGTTGAGTCAGGGTCGCAAAACTGCTCATACGTTCCGTCACAATTGTCTGGCCAAAGACCGTGCAACGTGAACTCATCCTCGGCGCCAATAGGAGGGTAATAGTCCCAGAATTGAGTTTGAAGAATGATTCCGCCCGGACTCTCGAAGCAGCAAGAGTTCTCCACCGGAGTGGAGTTGGTGCAAGTGAGCGGGATGTCGATGGGACATTGGTCGTTGTTATATTCAAATACCTTTTGGGGGAAAAACTTTTGAAACGACTGTAAGGGGAAAGCAGACGCCAGCCCACAAACGACAAGTAACGCTTTTATTTGCATGTGGGGGGGGCGAATTTGGGTGGGAAGAGAAAACGTGGGATTAAGTGTAGGCTTAAATACATGATGGGCGACTCGGATCTTATCAACACGTGACATACCAGCAACGATAACCACC
Source organism: Clavispora asparagi (assembly GCA_030573135.1). Taxonomy (NCBI): domain Eukaryota; kingdom Fungi; phylum Ascomycota; class Pichiomycetes; order Serinales; family Metschnikowiaceae; genus Clavispora; species Clavispora asparagi. The sequence continues at coordinate 3,456 of JAJMCU010000036.1, forward strand.
ATCCCCGGTGTTAGTTGGACACAGATTGGGACGAGCGTTGTCTTATCGGGGCACCGTTTATTCCCTATTCTGCCGCATATTAACGTCGCCATACGATCCATTAGTTCCAATCGGAAGTGGAGCGAACGTTATCCACTCCCGTGGATTGGTGATTCATGACGCAAGTGGGAAGGCGCGCGCGCGATAGGCACCAAACCCAGTATTGGGCAGTCTACACGAAAATAATCATTTATGTACATTCCGTTGAGGATATATATTTTCGTTTACGCTTGTAAACGCTGTAATTGCAACCCACTTGAAAAACCTTTAGCCGAGAAATAAGAATCATGAAATGCAGTTGATGCAGTAGTAGTAAGAGGAGAATAAAAAGAATCAACGTGGAAAGGTCTCAAGCTGCCAGAAGCACCAGAGCGACTCGCTTAGTATCTGTAGATTTCGGCCTTGAATGGACCTTCCTTTGGAATACCCAAGTACTCGGCTTGAACGTCAGACAAAACAGACAACTTGGCACCCAAGTGGTCCAAGTGGCACTTGGCAACGGTCTCGTCCAAGATCTTTGGCAACAAGTGCACACCGACGTCGAACTTACCATTATCACCAAACTCAGGGAACTTGGAGTTGAAAGCGTCGTTCTCAGCGTTGAACAAAGCAATTTGAGCCAAGACCTGGTTGGAGAAAGAACAGGACATGACGAAAGAAGAGTGACCAGTGGCACAGCCCAAGTTGACCAATCTACCCTCGGCCAACAAGATGATGTGACGGCCGTTCTTCATCAAGAATCTGTCGACTTGAGGCTTGATGTTGACAACGGAAACGGCGTTGGCCTTCAACCAAGCGACATCGATCTCAATGTCAAAGTGACCAATGTTACACACAATGGCGTCTTCTGGCATTTGCGAGAAGTGCTCACCGGTGATGATGTCACGGCAACCAGTGGTGGTGACGAAGATTTGACCGATAGAAGCAACCTCCTCCATTGGGGCAACCTGGTAACCAGACACAGCAGCTTGCAAGGCGTTGATAGGGTCAATCTCAGTGACAATGACTCTGGCACCCATGCCGTGCAAAGCCATAGCACAACCCTTACCGACATCACCGAAACCGGCAACGACGGCAACCTTACCGGCAATCATAACGTCGGTGGCTCTCTTGATACCGTCCACAAGAGACTCTCTGCAACCGTACAAGTTGTCGAACTTGGACTTGGTGACGGAGTCGTTGACGTTGATGGCTGGGACCTTCAAGAGGCCATCTCTCAACATCTTGTACAAGTGGTGGACACCGGTGGTGGTCTCCTCGGACAAACCGAAACAGCCCTCCAACATCTCTGGGTGCTTCTCGTGGACCAAAGAGGTCAAGTCTCCACCGTCATCCAAGATCAAGTTCAACTTCTTGCCGTCCTTGAACGCGAACAATTGTTGTTCGATACACCACAAGTACTCCTCGTCGGTCTCACCCTTCCACGCAAATACTGGAACACCGGCAGCGGCAATAGCAGCGGCGGCGTGGTCTTGGGTGGAGAAAATGTTACAGGACGACCAGGTAACCTCAGCACCAAGAGCAACCAAAGTTTCGATCAAAACGGCGGTTTGGATGGTCATGTGCAAACAACCGGCGATTCTGGCGCCAGCCAATGGTTGAGAAGGACCGTACTTCTTTCTGATGTACATCAAACCTGGCATTTCGTTCTCAGACAACTCAATGTCCTTTCTGCCGAAGGCGGCAAGGGAAATGTCGGCGACTTTGTAGTTAGAAGCGGGGGCAGCCATGATGATAGTTATGGGTGGATGAATTTTTTTTTTGGTTTTCGGGGGATGCTCACCTATATAGTGCATTTTTTTTTTGGGAACAGATTTTCATCTACTGTGCAGGTGGCCATCTTCCGCTAAACGACGGAACGAAGGGTGCCGTTCACGGGTGACGCAGCAGACCCGAACACCAATTTGTCCATTGCATGTGCAATAGTGACAGCCCAGACCACCGAATGCAACAATTGAGTATCCAATCGGCCGGACCATGCGGTTGAGATGTGTATGTTGGTCCACGTTGGCGATGCGTGGGCCCGTACACCAGGGCCAAGCGCATGTGAATAATCTCACATGTATGCAGGTGACGGGCACGATGGGTAGACTCGCACATAGGAGTGGGACCCCATCTTTGCTCTCCATCGGTTCAGGCTATTCCGAGAAATGGAACGGGCAAAACTGTTCGGGGAGCCATTGATACGGAATTGATTGCCCTTCACCAAAAATTACCCGCCAACAGGGAAAATGTAGCTCCAACAGGGCCGGGTTCTAAGTACCGTAAGTACCGGGTTCTACGTACTGGGAATGATGACATTGTAGATTGCATCAGTGCACTCCAGCCAATATCGACAACCCAGCCTTGTTCGGATCATATTCCGTTGAACCCAAAACCATCAAAGAGACCAGAACTCGACACACCCGAGTTATACCCATTGAATGCATCAAAGTAGAACTCAGGTCCCTCGAAAAACGCTCCCATGGCTGAATGCATTGCCTGTGCATCAACCGGCAGAAGAGGAGTATCAAGAGCCAACTCATGGTCCACGTTGGAGAAACTGCCCGAGATGAGGTCCGCAAGCGAATTGGGTGCACCTTCGACCACCAGCGCACTATCGGACGGATTGAAAATCTTGACCGCTTCAGACGAGCCCTTTCCCAACTGGATCACGTCTTGCACTAAATGCCAATGCCGGGCAAAATCCAACAAGTCTGTACTGGAGGAGAGCGGCTCGAGCAATGTGATCAAATCCATGACTTGGTCATCAGTGTATTTTACTCGTGGAACCGTATGGGCTGTCTGCCCAAGGGTACGACGATAATACTCCTTGGCCAAAAGAATCCGCTCGATATAAGTGAACGTCGTGCTGATGCGCCACGCGTAGCAGTAGCGATGGCTGATACAGTGAATTCCCATAAGACAAGACTTGGCGCCGCGTGAGAGTGACCGCATAAGGAACTTGAGTTTAGCGATAGAAGCTGGTGTAGCGGTAGGTGTGGTGGCCTCCGAGTCGAGTGTGATTTGATAGCCCAAGCGGATGATCCATGACGCCAAAAACCCCACCAGCCGATGCATGAAGTACTCAAGATGGGGATTCATGACAAATTGAGACGCATGGTTAAAGTATGGATGGGGTTGTTTGAGTAATGCCGGGATATACGGCAAGTAGTCGAGAACCATGATGGCAATCAGCTTTTTGAAGTAGAAAAGCGCAATCGATGGTTCTGTTTCCTCGTAGTGTAGGAATAACCTGAAGTAGATGGAGATAAGAAACACTTGAACAGGGATGTACAATGTGAGTACCAGCACAAGCACCCTTGATTGCACTGAATCTTCGCCATAAATCCGCAGAAGAGGCTCGAGCGACGGGAAATTCTTGTGGACGTACGCCTCCAACTCGTTCAACGTCGCCACAAGCTCGACTATGGGCGACGGGGTGCCCACATTCAAAACCTTGCTCAAGGCCAGTCGCATTAAAGGCATGAGACCCTTTAAGTGGATAAAGTAGCTAAGCGCAAGATCATCGTTTCCTGGAGTATTGCAATTGTGGTTAGTCGAGTCGAGGAACGGGTACCGAATATCCGACGAAAACGGCACCGAAATACTGGGCGACCCAAACTTGATAGAGTTGACGATATCCTTGAACTGAATAAATACCCAAAGTTTGCGCCGCACGTTATGGATTCGTGGATCTCGCAACGCATTCACCGTTTTCGTGGGCTCACGATTGAGACCAATGGCGTATGCCATCTGCAACAACACTCCATTATTCACTTGGAACATGTCCCGCCCGGGGCCCTCAATCTCCTCCGGAGACAACTCGATATAAATACGCATGAAAACCATAAGCTGGAGGACCGAAAGGTTGGAGCAGTTCAAGATCTGGAGCCGGGACAAGCACGTCCGTGCGTAATCTACGTACTCAAGCCCAATTGGCCACCTTAGAAGATCCGACGACTGGAAGTCATTAGTAGCCTTAGGATCATTCGAGATGAATGCCAAATAGCTGAGCCGGAGTACAATACATAGAAGTCCGAGGTAGGCCGAGTCCATGGCGGCCGTACTATTGATGTAGACAAACCGGTCATTGTTACCTTCCGCTAATTTGGACGTCAGCCCAAGCAACCGCTCCATATGGCCACGAAACAGGGTTTCATCCAAGTAGGGGATTAAAGGGTAGAGAATACTGAAAAAGTGGTCGAGGTGGTACTCCACAACAGCCTTAGGTGGAAGAATTCCAAGAAGGCGGTCCTCGTGCGCTATGTCCACTTTGCGCGAGTTTGGGTCACGGAATGTGAGTCCCATAGGAATATTCCCGAAGGAAGAGTCTTTTGAATCAAATTTGCGGAGCAGGTGTTGCCGAATGCGATCTAGAACCAAAAGCTGCTTACCCTCAGTCGCTGCAGGCACGGTCTTGGTGTAAATACTGGTGAGGCGGTCCAGCGCTGGAACAGGACGGTTGTGGAGCACAAAACTCCACAATCCAGTAAGACCTGGATCCACCCGCACCACTGCATGCCACGAAAACGGACCGTGGTTGGTTTCGTCCTCAAGAACCGGGTCATAACTGACCGAAGAATACCCCGCATAAAAGTCAATAGTATCCTCAGGACTGCTAATGGGGTTCACGCCCACCACATCCAGCAGCACCGAGAAACGGGCCAAGATGCTGGAGGAGGTGGAGGGAGCCAAATATACCGTGGAATCCAAAGACTCATACGCTAGCGATCCATACGCTGCAGTGGTGTAGGCGCGGGTTGAAGATCTTGTTCTGGTCACAGGTCCAGTGGGAGGAGACCGTATGATTGGAGCTCTGGTAGTCATTTCCTCATAGGTGCACATCAGCTCCGAGTTGTGTTTCACACAAGAGTTGCACGGATGGCGGAGATCGCATCGGACTTTCCGAGCCTTGCATGGATCACATACGACTGTGAAGCGACGACGTCTGCCCATAGAGTTAGAGGTAGCGGGGTTGAAAGACAGCAGCGAAAAAAAGAAGGAAGAAAGGAAAGTAGATCACCAATTAGGGACAGCCCGTAGGTGTCAGTGGGAACCGATAGGGAAAAGATTCGGTGCTAGATAATGGAGGTGCGTACAGGTACTCCGCAGGGTGCCTGATTGGGTGCGCCCAGAGCCAAGTAATCAGTGTGGAAAACAAAGGAGTGTTGGACTTAGGAGAAATAGAGCTAGAAAATTAGTAGTGCCAGAAAAGGAGCTTTTAGAGAAAAGCAGAAAAAAAAAAAGCAAGAAAAGAATGGTGTGGTACGGTTGGGGCTAGGAACTGTAAGTGTCTGTATTAGTTAGATCTCAAATTTGAGCCAGTCTAAATCGCCTGTGTCGTTAGAGTCGTTATAAGTATTAAGCATGGGCGCTTGGCCCTTGAGTCCGTCGGTGAGCGAGGATTTGGTGGCGGTGTTCGGTTTGATCTCGTACCGGTTGCCCATGACTGAGTGGTCCAGGGCCGCTCCAGTAGAACCCGCCACATTGCTATCCAGAGGCGTCGCGGCCGGAGTGGTGACATCTGTATCGTTGTGAAGGGAGGTATAGTTTTTGAAAAAGTCGTTTGCGTCGGCATCGGCGTCGATATCGTTGTCATTCTTGCCCAGAATCGCATACGACGACCGTAGGAAGTTCGAGTTAGCCAACACGGCCAGATCAGACGCGTTGATAGGCATAGTCAGACCTGATAATTCCGACGGTACCGCAAACGAGGAACGGCCACCGGCAGACACGGACGACGGCGACTGCGAATACGTCAGCATATCGTCACCTCCAGTGTTCTGGTCGAACGTAGTAGCACGTGGCTCGAACGACAGATCAAAGTATGTAGCCTTGGGGGTGGTTGCCAAGCGCATATTCTGATAGCTTCCATTTTGAAAGCTTCCATTTTGAAAGCTCCCATTTTGAAAACTCCCATTTTGAAAGCTCCCATTTTGAAAGCTCCCATTTTGAAAGCTCCCGTTCTGAAAGCTCCCGTTCTGAAAGCTCCCGTTCTGAAAACTTCCATTTTGAAAGCTCCCGTTCTGGAAACTGCCGTTCTGGAAGCTGGATGCGGTGTTCTGCAAACTTCCTGAGAGTTGCGGCGGCGTACCGACGTAGGACGGCATGCGCGAGAGGTTCACTTTCGACGGCCTCCGGTTGGACGAGGTGGACAGGAATCCCCGTTTAATCACAGGTGCATTCGCGGCGGCCGATGCCTGTAGTAATGACGGCGTGCGGCGAATGCCGCCAAGGCCCTCGACAGCATCCGGGATGCCCACTTCAGACTTCTTGCGCTTGAACTGCAGGGTAGAGCTATAAGGCGACGATGGTGCCGATGCCAACGAACTGGGGCCCAGCCCCGACGGTTTGGGCAAGATCAATACGTTCTTAGGGCGTGGGGTAGTGCCGTCGCCTCCCAAGCTCGCGTTATAGTACAGAGAGCCATAAGACCCCAACATAGTTGTACTCGACACCAGTCGAACAGGGCCCCGGATTGGAATGCTGCCCGAGCCCACGAGCCGCGGCTCTATCGATAACGGCATCAGTGCTGGGGACAGGCCCATGGGCGTGACAGGCGCCCGATGAGGTGTCACGGATGCACGCCGCGAACTACGCTTGCGGATCACGTCCGTTTTGAGCGAGAGCGGCCGCGTGGTGCCATGCAACTTGAGGAAGAGGCCGCATGCGTTGCAGAGAGTGTTGCCGTCGCGGTCTTTGCGCCACAACGGTGTCTTAAGCGTGTGGCAGTTGAAGCACTCGGTGGGCTTGGTCGGTTTTGCCGGCATGACGCCGAGTTTGCCGCCGGAGGCACTGTCGATATCCATATCGTTGTTCTGGCGCAATGATGACGTGAGGTTGGAGCGAGGCGCCGCCACATGCCCGTCTTTGGACCCAAGCACCAACACATCCGACATGCCTTCACATGGCTCAGTTTTGACGCGGGGCCCAGCAGTCCAGAGGTCATCCTGTGGCTCGCGGCCACTGGCACCATCACGAGGGCTGCCGTTGATCAGCAGCGGCGTGTGGCCCACCTGTACTGGCGGTTTCTTCACATGGGGCATGTGGCGGTGGATTGGCATCGAGCCGGTGCGGATGTCGTCCATGGAGAGCGGCAGCAACAAGTCAAGCGCCTTGCTGGCGTCGGTGGGCGATGCGGTGCTTGGCCGGGGCGGAAAGAGCTCGGGCCGGCGGTGCTGATGGCGGATATTGTCTTTGCGCAACTGGCGGTTTTCCATGCGCGGCTGAAGAGCCAAGAGGCGTTTTGCTTGGGTGAAAAGTTCCATTATGAGTGGGCCTGACGTCAACGCTACGTCAGCGTCTGTTGCAGATGCGCTAGTCATGGCAGAGGGCGGCACAGTGGGGGTGCTGGCGGGAACGAGGTTGGGGGAGGATACAGCAGGCCGGGCAGGAGGAAAATGGCGGGAGAAAAAACGCAAATGGGGGTAAATAGCTTTTTTGAATGGAGTTTTTCCCGCGGGAAAGTTGTCAGGAGGGCGCCAGGGTGAGTTTGGGCAGGTGGGGTGGAGTGTGGAGAGGTGAGAGGTGGTTGTGTGATTTTTTTCTTCTGACGTAGTGCACGGCGAGAGAGGCACGGGTGTTTCTCCGGGCTGGTGCAGGAGCCGGTGGAGACCGCAGGAACCAGAGGTGAGGAGAGAGAAAAGAAACCCCAAGTGCAGTAGGAAATGATGCAACGAAAACGCCGGTCATACATGTTTTGTGCATTTGAGGTTGGCCAAAGGGGGAGGGGCAGGGTTGATTTCCTACTTTTGTTCGGTGAAATATGGCCCCGGATGAGTGGTACTGGTCTGCGGTATCACACTCGAAATCTGATTCTGACTCATCACGGCATTTGCGGTGACACCTAGAGACCACAAATATTTTCGAGAGGGGAAAACTTTCGACTTCTTTTCTACATCATTACTGCGAGCGATGATGGGATTTTTTTCTTGGGTTGCGATCCCGGGGATTGCTCCAATTGATTCGGAGTTAGGTTTCGGATGTTGCTTCGGTGCGTGCATATATAGGCAAGGAAATGTGGAGATCGCTACACCCGTTTATTATTGCCCTACTGCGTGATGGAACACGGCACGTAAAACTCTTTCAGTTAAATTGCAAAAACGGCAAATGTGATTTATTTGCAAGATGCGAACGAATCACCGATCTTAAAATTTTGGATGTATTATGAACCCTGGTAGCCTCTGTGATTCCTGATCTTATTGTTTGATGAGGCAATACAACACGGTCCACTTCTGCAACATTTAACAGAAAAAAAAGTGTCTTGGGGTGAGACTCCGATGGTCATCAATTGTGAATTCTACTGTATTTCCATTATTTCAACTTGTTTAAATCAAGTGGCATAAGTGGTGAGGATGGACTCCGTGGAAAGAATAATGCGGATTGAATTTTCTTCCAGAGACGCACTGAGAAATTGGGGTTAATGATACATTTTCACACGATCTGCTGCTTCACTGTAAACACTGGAATTGTGTAAGCTTCGCATGCGGCATCAGAACAAAACTTCTGATACGGCAAAAATCATACTAAGACCTTGGGAAGTAGCAGTCTTTCCCAAAAGTGATGGAGAACTTCCAAAAACGTTTCTTCGTCCATTTCCAGGTGTGAAAATGTTTTGGCGTTACTGGAGCAAGTCAAAAGAACAGAAGAAAGAGTGTTGGGGCCAATGAGCCCAGCGACTACAGCCAGTGCGAATTCTTTATCGGCCAGATTTTTGGAATTTTCAGCAAAACGATCGCCACACGATGGTTATAGTGTGTCTACTTCAGTAATGGTTGTACCGTGTTTACGTAAATATCTCTATACACTGCGTCCGCCTGAAGGACATGCAGTGTTGTGGGACCTGCATTAGCACAAGAACCACCCGAAAGACCAAAATCCAGACGTTAGAAACCTTCTCGTGTTATGCGGGTCTACTTCTGCTTTTGTGTCCCTTATTGGTCGTTTTTTTGCTCATTTTTGCTAATCTCGTTCTGATGCATCTCAGGAAATTCACCGTGCGCACAATGTGAGAGACCCTGGGCAGGTCAAGTGTGGATTTTCATACAGTTTTAGACGAAAACCTGCGCGCATTACAAGCGAGCCCAGTAGACAGATTTACTGTGCCACGCACAAATAATGCTACGGCTTATTGTGTTTACCATGGCGCAGCCTCACAAGTAAAGAAAAGATGATGGTGAATATTCATCGGCAGATAAATTGGCGATATACTAGCAAATCGAACCACTATTGTAGATCCCCCTTGGCTCTGATGTGAACAAAACTACACCCTCGATCCCACCGCCAAACCTCACTTGGTCGAAATTACAGACGTAGACGCAAAATGACTCGAAGTATGAACATGTTAGCCACTAACAGCTCACCAGCAATTTCCATAAACAGTTCCCCCCTGCCAAGACGAAGGAAACGGGTTCCGAGCCTCACATGTGCTACGTAAAGACGCATTAGTTATCCCAAAAACCAAAGCATGTACTACGCCCGGTGTGCACGCAAAAGCCCGGGGTGATAGAACCGAGAGATAGACATCACCATATTTGATCGGGCATGCTCGATACTACAAGAAGCATCTATGCATTTGGCCGCATTCTCTATGCACGAAACAGCCAGGTGGTGTTCGCTTGGCGAAACGATGCGAGGTTGGAGTTTTCGGCTTCAAATGTTGCAAACGTCAGAACCGGCGTGTATTCGATAGTTAATGCACACCGGGTAGTAGGTAGGACCGCAGCATCGGCATTTTCGATTTTCTATAAATACAACTACTTACTGTTTACATGCCACTATGCACCACTCAGTTGCTTAAAATAGCTCGGTGCGTCGCAGTAGGCCAGTTTAGAGGTTTTCCGCGCAGGAAATCCCAATGACGTTGTCCGACGACAACCTCCTGCGTGCCCGTATAAAGTATGCGGTACGGCGGACGTCTCGGTAGAACATAGTAAAATTTCTCCTCTCCCGCAGTGTTCCTCGTTTCACCGAAAAACACCCGCGTGTTTTTACTGACTACAGATAGTGATTAATTTTCTAGCCTCGTGACCTACGCAGTCTATCCAAGTTTCTCGTACTCCAGGCATCACACTACTTGGCGCTATCGTTAGGTGATCGTTTTTCTCCGTTTTTTCCTCCCCTCCCGACTCTCACATCCAAGTGGCGAATTCACACGCCCCATCATTCTTCCGGTATATCTCTAACGTCTGATTATCCTTGCATCCCCCCTCATCATGCCGTACAATGGAAGACTGGTAAACAAGGTGTTCAACCAAGACTTTATCATCGACAAGAGATTTAAAGTGGTGAAAGAGCTTGGCCATGGCGCATACGGACTTGTTATCTCCGCCAAATACGATGATGGCTCCACTGCCGGCCAGGAAAACTTTGTCGCCATCAAAAAGATCACCAACATCTTCTCCAAGAAAATTTTGTGCAAGCGACTGCTCCGGGAATTGAAACTCTTGCAGTTTTTCCGGGGCCACAAGAACATCACCTGTCTCTATGATTTGGACATTGTTCCCGACCCGCTCACCGGCGACTTCAACGAGGTTTACTTGTACGAGGAACTCATGGAGTGTGACATGCATCAGATCATCCGCCTGGGTCAGCCCTTGACCGACTCGCACTACCAGCTGTTCGTCTACCAGATTCTCTGTGGATTGAAATACATCCACAGTGCGGATGTGCTCCATCGTGACTTGAAGCCGGGCAATTTGTTGGTTAACGCCGATTGTGAGTTGAAAATCTGTGATTTTGGCTTGGCCAGAGGCTTTTCCGAAGATGTGGAGCAGAATGCGGGGTTCATGACCGAATACGTCGCTACCCGTTGGTACAGAGCTCCAGAAATCATGCTTTCCTTTTCTAACTACACTAAGGCAATCGACATTTGGTCGGTGGGTTGCATTTTGGGCGAGCTCCTTGGGGGCAAGCCATTGTTCCGTGGTAAGGACTATGTCGATCAACTCAACCAGATTCTAATGATTTTGGGAACGCCAAAGGAAGCTACCTTGACCAAAATCGGCTCGGTCCGCGCCCAGAACTACGTTCGCCTGTTGCCAATCATGCGCCGTGTCCCTTATCTGGAGCTCTTCCCTAACGCCAATCCTTTGGCTCTTGACTTGTTGGAAAAGATGCTCACGTTGGATCCGTTCCAGAGAATCACTGTCAATGAGGCGCTCAACCACCCCTACTTGGCGGTGTGGCACGATCCTCAAGACGAGCCTGAATGTAACGTAAAGTTTGACTTCACCACATTTGAAACCGTTGATGACATCGATTACATGAAGCAGTTGTTGATCGAGGAGGTCCAGACCTTCCGCCAGTTTGTGCGTAAGCCAATTCTGGAGCAGCAGCGCGAGCTTCACTTGCAACAGCAACAGCAACAGCAGCATCAGCAACAAAGAGAACAAGCGCAACAGCAACAGCAACAACAATTACAGCAACAACAACACTTTAACAAGCCCGATCTTCTTAACTCGCTGTACACGGAAAGCTTCGATCTGTTCCCAGGCATGATGCTGTCCGCGGGATACGCTGGAGTAAACAGCGCCGGAGTCTTGACTAATCCTGAACAATTACAAAATGTCCCTGACATGCTGTACTACGAGAAAATGCCCAAACCTCAGGAATTGGACGAGTTTGCATTTTTGGGAGAAAAGACCGAGAACCCAGAGCTTTTCCGTTTAGAAGAAGAGTTAGGATTTGGCATGGACGGATCTCCGACCTTCAACCCCTGAACTGCTTTTTGTGTTGGCCCACCGAGACACTCTGCATTTTTTATTTCTACATATGTACTCTAAATGTAAAGTTACTTTTATTTGTTTACAAACGTTCACCTGTCATGGCAGTCATGTCCTTAGTCTAGAAGGGTGTATCTAAATATATCGCCATTCCGGGCAAATATCCAAAAGTTGTCGGGTCCAAGATCAAATCCTTGAAGTCTCCCATCTCTAACAAAGCATGACATGTCTATGGTGAGTAAGGGAACTTGAATAGACGGTAATTCCTTGTCATTAACAATGGCATGGATAATTGCAAGAAACTTCTTTTGCTTGTCTTTTGCGATCACCAGCTTCGCATAATGCTTCTTCAATCGCACGTCATGAAGTGACCGGTAAAGTGAAAATGCAATGTTTCTCTGATCCTCAGAGTTTTCTTGTTGTATAGGCGTCGGACTTGGGCTGAGAATATTACTAATTCCCAAGGATGTACTCAATGCACCAGCACTATCTTCATTAGAGAGCGACCATGACGTACCTCGGGTATGAGACTTGGCAAATGTAGGTGCAGATACTGTCTTAGGAGTCAGAGGCTTTTGCGCATTCTCGGAATGAGTTTGTGTCCGTGTTCTGGATGACGATACGTGTGATTTTTTTGTCCGTGGAAATGCTTTGCTGTCAAAGTCCCACAAGAGCACCTTTCCATCACTGCCGCAAGAAATTAACTTGTAAGTACCAGTCGAGTTTCCGGTTTCAGAGTGGTAGAATTCTTCATTTTCAACAAACCGGACAATCTCAACCGTGCTTGTATGGCCCTTTAACCTCGTCACAATGTCAATATCCTTAATAGATGGAGGAAAGTTGTCATGGTGTTCACCTTTAGAGGTATCAACACTTGCGGCGAATGTAGAAAGAGAGAACATAGAAGGAGTACGTTGGTTTCCCGATCCAGAACTGTTAACTGTTCCACTCCGCGAGCGACCGGTTTTATGCGGGTTTGCGGAATTGGAGTTTTTATGAAGAAGACCATTGATGTTATAGTATGTCAAACGGAAAACTTCAATAATGTCCCCTTTCCCACCGAGGCAAAAATACCGGGCATCAGGCGAGAACCGAATACTGCGGATTCCATCCTGAAAGTAACTGGACACAATATCTGAGACAATCAGCGTGTTGTAGAACTTCGACGTATCGCCATAATTTTTTCCATGGGTGCACACGAGATCAATGAAGCGCACAAGTCCATCTTCTGCAGAAATCGCCAAAATCATTGGTTTGTTTGGCACGGTCATACCTTCGGATGGCAAAGTACTTGCAATGGAAGTGACAGCTTTATGACTCAATTTGAAGTGCCCTACTAAGTACTCGGGAGACAGCTTTCCCGTAAGCACGGGTTCCTTTTGACTGAACGGGCCGAGATCAAACAATTTGAAGAATGTCAAGTAGTTGTCCTTACCCTCGACCCTTTTGACATATGGCAGAGAGTCGGCGGGGGCTGCTGGATCTAGAATTGTCACCTCACCGGTCGCATATCCAACTACCACCAAGTTTTCGTAGTTGGGGTGAGTGAAAGTAGAGAGCGCAGTGACAGCAAATGTGCTACCTTCCGCAACCCTCGAATTGGCCAGAAATGATTTGGTGAGGTTGGGGAAAAGGCGATAACGGAAAGTACAGAGATTGATAAGAACCACTTCGCCGGTGTTCAATCCAAGAATCACGGTAGAATTATCCGAGAGGGTCAAAAGCCGGGTCACGAACACCCCTTTCCTTAAATGGAGTCGCAACAACGGCTTTTCAATCACCTTCTGGTACGGCTTAGTATTTGAAGTCGTTGGAATAGGTTTCCCTGTCACCGTTTCTGCCAGAAGATCCGTAAGTGGAAAAATAGACGTTTTGGACGTAACTTCAGTCGTACTCGCATAGGCGTAGTTTTCATCCAATGCAAATACATTGAGTACACTGACGTTGACTGAAACAAGAAGCTTTGTCACAGAGGAAGATCTAAGTCGTGTGAAATATGTCTTGGGATCATAGTCCAGTAACTTGGCGAAAATCGACAGCATCTTGGTCTTTGCTGGCATACCGTCCCCACCGGAAGTGTTTTCAGGTAATCCATCGTAAATTGAACTGAAGGCAATCTGGCTGCTATCAACACTATCACTTAAGCCCATCCGCAAAAGCCGATTGATCCCGTTGGTCATTTTGTTGAAAGGGCTGCGCGCTTCCAAGTTAGCTGTAGAAGGTATGTTTCCCAGGCGTAAAGCGATCATTGCCGACATGCAACCGGGATTCATTTCCACTAATTTGAACAGATCATGGCTGAGAGGGTTCACGTTGGCACCCACACTCAATCCGTCCCGTTTTTCGGCGTTGACTTCGTTCTTAACTCTCGAGAAGGTTCTAGCAACATGCAACGGTAAAGAAACATATGTAGACGACTCTAAATTGCGACGGGATTGCTTAGGAAACGGCGGCCTCGCCACATTCAAGTAGGTTGAGTCAATCCTGGCGTGTACGTTTGTTCGGGCCCCGGTTAGTGGCCACTGCAACTCGGTAATTCCGCTTTGTTTGATCTGATCTGTAAACAAGGGAAAATGCACATTGTCATCGAGAAAATCGTTTCCAGGACACACTGAATCGAGGAAAATCGAAGCCGGAGGAAGTTCTTTGTTTGATATTTGTGTGATTGACATTTCAACCTAGACCCGCCAGTTGGATTGGCAGAGTAGGGGTAGGAATAGTAAGAGGGAAGCAGCCACTGGTATGATGGTATGTCTAATATTATTGACGCCTAAGTAAGTCAATAGTGTTAACTTATTTGACTTATGGTCTTTTTTTGCGTGTTGGTCGAAATTGCCGGAGTTGTAATTGGTGTAGGCCATAGGTTTATACAGATAAGCGTCGCTACGGTGGTGGTGGGGCATATGCAGAATGCGGGGCCACTTTAATTTTCATCAATAGGAGGGAAACGAAACACCACAACAGTCGGGAAGTCACTGAAATACTTCACGAAGCTACAAATTTTCCCCGTGACCCGGAATTAAACTCCGTCGCTAGGAGAGAAGCAGCACCACCTGACCATTTCTTCTGCAAAAGTTCTTGGTGGAAACCATACGATAAATCGCTGACTCTGACTTTATAATCAGCCCCATCGCTTGATTCGGGAATATGAATGTCTTTCCCTATTAGTTCCCTTTAACCAATCTGGGTTCTTTCTCTGGTGACGGGATCTCTTGTCATCAGGCCCAGCTGTATCCTGCATGGGGCCACATGCACCACAAAGTGGATTGCACGAGAAATCTCATTTCTCTTTCATTCCTTTGCTTCTTCAGTGACAAGATGAAAAGTACCAAAATGGAACCGCAAATTCTTTCCTCAGAGTATCCATGACAGAAACCTAAAGCGCTAAGTATAAATTTGAAACTTTTCCAACTTTTGGGAGAAATAGTCCCTTTTTCCCCTGGTGGCCATTTTCGATGATTTGCGCCTCAAATACAAAAACGGCGAGAGAAAACCGCCACAATGAACAAAAATCGATTATTCCGTGGGATTGTATGGCTACGGTGACAAGCATATGCCATGTTATACCCGACGAAACTCCAATGACAGCCATGGAACTGGTTTCGTGTTCATGCCCCCCTGTTTTTTCCAAACTCTTTTCTTCAAATTTGGTTTTCTTCTAAACGCTTTATCAAAGAGAAATTGCTTCCAATGCTAACAATAGGGCCCCACGCTCAGTCCATATCCTCAAATCGTCAACAGTCCCCAACACCAGGCCCAGTGACATGTAACCGGAAATAGCATGGCACGTGATTACGCACGTGCATGTCGCGCAAAAAATGTCGGTCTATGTCGTTGTTGTCAACAAAAAAATTTTCCCGCACCTCCTCGATTTGCCCCTACAATAGTCCTATCCGTTGGTCACTATACACGGACAATTTTTCCTGATAAAGTCTCCTTAAGGGTCCCTGGTTGTATTTAACCATTTTTCCGTCTATCAAGTCATCAAGCACCTTTGTTAACCTCCTGGTTTAAGCGTGCCTATCCACAGTGTTTTGAATCCCGTGTTTGCTGTTCAGTGAGTGGACGACATTTTTTTGTCCGCACTTTCGTGACAAAACACCCAAACACCCCATAGTTAAGCGTGGAATTCCACACCATCGTGAACGATAGACCTTCGATTGAACTCCATCAATCCTCCGTCTATCTTTTGTTCTTGGTGTTGTTTACTGCAAGAGTGGAGGCTTAGCCTTTTTATTTTTGCTCCCCGTTTTGTTGGTGCATTGTGCATCCAGCTATGGCTATTCTTCCTCCCACTAATGCAGCGAATGGTAAGACGGGTGCTGGGGCACGGTTCCGCCAAAGGAAAATTTCGGTCAAGGTTTCCTTACCGATCTATAATCAGAAAGAGATTTCTGGCGCGGATTCCGAGCTCGAACCCTCACAACTACATCATTTGAGTGCGAATGCATCTCTGCAACCTCGAGACTTACATGCGATTGAAACCGGTGTGGATAAAAATGAGGAAGACGAAGTTCACTTGCAACAGGTTATCAATGCTGCCCAGCGCGTTTTGTTGGGCTCCACCAAGGAAGAATCCAAGGGAGATGTGAAATCCAGTTCGGTATATATTCCTACACCCGATGCGTCCAGAATATGGCCGGATGCGGCCAAGTATTACAGTGACCAAGTTTTCCTTCAACCCGAATCCTTTATCAAGTTCAGTGCCACTGTCGAAGACACGTTAGGGGTGGAGTACAACATGGATGAACAAGATGAAGACTTCTTCAATAATGTCCTTGTTAAGCAATACCCCAAGCTGTCGAAGGCCAGTGACACAAAAAAGAAGAATGAACCTTCAACGCTTTCCGATGTGAAACTGGATGATACCAGACCTTGCACGGAACTAGAGTTCGAAACTATTTGTGATAAATTCGAAAAGACAATCGAAGAAAAACAGCCTTTCCTTTCCATGGACCCTTCAAATATATTGTCATTTAAGGAACTTTGCAATTTGATTTTAGTGGATATCAACTCGTCCTCCAACAGTGATTACACGCATTTGTCTACCACTTCCAATTTGAAATACGTTTCTACCACTACTTTGAAGGAGAAACTATCAAAGGAACTTGGCTTCCTGCCGTTTGTGACCACCTTTGACAAAGACCAATTTTCCACCTCTACAACTCGGTCAATTCCCAAGTTACTTCAGTTGTTCGGCTCTCCTATTTATGAACATTGGAAGAGTCGGAAAGTTGAACGCAAAGGCAAATCTATCACGCCAAGCTTGAAGTTTGAAGACCCTAATGCGAATGAAAAAGAAAATGACAACGATCCGTACGTTTGCTTTCGTCGGCGTGAGTTCAGACAGGCCAGGAAGACTAGAAGAGCTGACAACTTGGGCGCAGAAAGAATCCGTCTTTTGCAAAGGTCGTTGAAACAAGCAAGGGAGCTAGTTTTCAATGTTTGTAAGAGAGAGTTGCTAAAACTAGAAACCTGGGAAGCAGATTACGACATCTTTAAACTCCGCTGTGATACTAAAGCCGTTAAGCGTGCTGTGGGTATCAAGGGTGACGATTACTTATTTTACCCACACAAGAGGAAGAAGATCATCAAGATTGAGCCCGAAGAGGAAGAGGATGCCGAGGTGGAATTCACTAAGACTAGAAAGGAGAGAAAGAAGCATGCCGAGAATGGCACTTTGACAACGACATCGATTAAGGAAAAGTCTCAAAATGGCCAACTTCAACCCGAAGCGTCTTCTACCCAGCCTTATGTCAAATTGCCTCCTTCAAAGATCCCCGATATGGATTTGGTGACCGTGTCACTTGTCCTTAAGGAGAAGAATGAGGCTATCAAGCGGGCGGTTTTGGAGAAGTTGCGGAAACGGAAAGAACATGACAAGGGATATGTCAATATTACCTATGACCCTTATCAGCCATTTTTCAATATTTCGACCAATAACGGCAACAAGCATTTGGAACTCGGCCATATTCCTTACTCCTCTATTGCGTCGAGCAATTTCCATCAAATTAATACCACAAACATCATGAGTGAGCAGTTGAAGAAGTTGGTGGAAGAGGGCAAGAAGCCATTACCTGGGATGAAAACCTTTAGAGGTTCTAATGGAGAGCTCGTTCCGTCTAAACCATTTCCTCATTTGCAAACTCTCCTCAGCAATCATTTGAAGAATCGGAGCGATTCCTCGGGATACATTGCGCAATTGATTTCTAACATTGAAAGTAACAATTTCAGCACCTACAGCAACGGGTTTGGTAAGCAGGCTACTGAAGACTCCGAAGAGAATTCTGAGGTCTCCGGTCCTATTTTCCGGTTGAGAAAGCGTGCCGGTCGCGGTAATAGAACATTCATTGATAGAAGGGGACTTAATCATAGACCCACTGACGAAATCAACGAGTGGTTGAAGGCATCAGATGATGAGACTGATGATGAGGCCACCACCAACGGGGATGTTGAGATGACGGATGCCCATAGCGGTAAGCCTGCTGCGTTTGTTGTTCCTAACGCATACGACTGTAGGCGTGACGCGATTACGAGAATGGATTCACGGTGGCGGTTTGATGATGATTATCCGGAGTATGACAAAGGAGTACGGAGCCCTTTCGGTTTGGACCCATCCAAGCTCAATTCTATCAGTGACGACACCCAGTCGATTCGGTTCGGGTCTATGCTCTTATCTAAGTCTTACGACTTATTAAGGGAAAGCGCGCATCAGAGACAGGTGTTGATTCAGCAAGCGCGGGTGAGGGCTTTGCAGCAGCAACAGCAGCTCCAAAGAAGCCAACAGCAGAGTGGCACGGACTCTTCCCTGGATGCAACCAGCCGCTTGTCTGGTAGTACTGCGGACGTGGGATCGGGAGGTGTGTACCGGAAAGCGGTGACAGGCAACTTCGGGTCGGCCGCACCGGTCAAGTACACCGGAGCTCCAGCCACGGGCCGCCCAACCGCGAGCTATACCACGGAGCAGCTCCAGGCGATGCAGCTCAGACAACAGCAGCAACGCCAGCAGCAACAACAACTACAACAACAGCGGCAGCTGCAGCCGCAACAAGGTGCTGCTTATGTCCCCAAGAAACAAGTTGTTCCAGGTGAATCGGCTGGCGAGGGTCGGCTTGCGCCTTCCTATGCCGCAAACCCAAAGCTTGCGGTTCTGGGACGTCCGATAAACAGCCCAGGCACCAAATAGCAATCCTTGAACCTCTAGATGAGGCGAAGGTGTGTATCATAGTGTGACAATAGAATACGTCATAGAGAAAATGAATGTAGCGGGAGTTAGCGTCGCCACAACCAAAGTGGAGATGCTGCAGTGACAGTCTAACTGTAGTAGTTGGCCATAGCACAACTACACAGTTCACCCAACACTTACCCCCTCACCCACGCAACCAGTATGCCTGCGATTATGGATGCAAATAGATCCCACCCACATAAATCCGGTTTTAAAAGACCGTCAATAGAATCATGTCTTCCGACGCATTCCGATGCCGGGCCAGAAGGGCCGGAGTCAATATGTGGAGTGTTGCGAGGGCTCGTAACGCGCACCATATAAGACTAATGGTTCGCACCACTCTTACCCCACCATGGTTTCCAAGGTCATTGTATATGGCGCCCACGGAAAAGTGGGCCAGCGGCTTATAAAGCAAATTGCTCGTCTGGACATTGCTGCTACTGCCGTGGTGCGCAGCCAGACACAGGCACAGCAGATTGCCGGTATCACTGCTCACTCGTCCAAGATCACCACTGTTCTCGCCGATTTGGCCGATGCGCTGGTGGAGGAGTTGCAAAAGCAAATTGGCGGCCATGACGCGGTGTTAGTGACCGCAGGATCCGGTGGCAAGGACTTGCTCCGGGTGGATTTGGACGGCGTGGTAAAAATCTTTGAGGGTGCGGTTGGAGCCGGAGTGCGGCGGTTGGTGTTGGTGAGTGCGGTGTTTGCGAACGACCGCGGGTTCATCGGCAGTGCGGGCCGTTCGATTGGGCTTGAGAACTACTACTTGGCCAAGCACTATGCCGACCGCCTTTTGGTGCACGAGTTTGGCACCAAGTTGGACTACACGATCTTGATGCCTAGTCTGTTGACTGACGGGCCAGGCACTGGCCAGATCCGGTTATTATCACTGGGAGATGATGCGGGGCTGGTGGAGCGGGAGGATGTTGCCAGTGTGATTTTGGATGTGTTGGAACGCCGCGAGACATATGGCCAGAGCTACAACTTTGCGGGAGGAGCGACTGCTATAGCAAAGGTGCAGTGGTAGAATGAATGTGTTTTGAGCCGTTGTTGAATGATTGTTGAATGATTGTTGAATGTTTGTTGAATGTTTGTTGAATGATTGAATGTTCGTTGAATGTTAGTATGATTGTATCGAATTATGTACTTGTACTGAATCCTATTTACTGACAGGATAATGTTATTGAATAATTTGCCGTGTGATTTTGCCGAATGGTCGTACTGAACAATTGAGCTGAATAAGTGTATATTGATTGTTCCGAACGAGATACTCGATACTGTTCTCACTGTTCTCACTGTTCTCATTGAGGTTCTCAATAACTGTGCTAACTATCTCAACAACTGTATCGAGTAATTGCACTCAATCATCTACTAAATAACTCACTCAATAATTTACCCGACCATGTAATCATTAATTTCAACTTTCCGAATGAATAACTAGTTAAAAATTAACATCACACCAATATTCCTCGCTTGTCTACTCTCCATTCGCTCTCATCCATCCACCTACTCAAATGCCTGGCACATTACACTTCAGTCAGCCACTCTTGGGTAGTGGGCAGGGTCCTACATGCTCTCATGATAAACGGTTCCACTACTCTATGAATAAATGCGCTAACAAGCCCCGCTAAAACAAGCCCTCGATCTCACCGTCGGCGTTCACCTCCACGTTCATGTAGCCGGCGTGGGTAGGCAATCCCGGAATGGTCATGATCTCGGCCGCCAATGCGTACAAGTAGCCAGCGCCCGCACTGCATCTCACTTCTCTGATAGGCACGGTGAAGCCCGTAGGCACACCCTTCAACGCAGGGTCGTGGGACAACGAGTACTGGGTCTTGGCAATGCAAATAGGCAACTTGTCGTAGCCTTGCTGGGTGTAGGTCTCGATCTGCTGCTTGGCCAATGGCGACAACTCAATGTCGGCCGCGCCGTACATCTTCTGCGCAATCGCCAACAACTTGTCCTCCACCGACGACTCCACGTCGTACAAGAACGTCTGCGCCGAGCGGGCCGCGGTCTCGTCCGCGAGAGCCGCATCTTCGAGCGCCACTGCCTTCGTCACCGCCTCCGCCAACTGCAACGCACCGCTACCACCGTGGGCCCAGTGGTTGGATGGCACCGCAAAGTCGGCGCCGGCCGCAAGGGCCTCCTCTTCAATCACCCGGAGCTCGGCCTTGGTGTCGGTCTCGAACTCGTTGATGGCCACCACCACCGGCACATTGTACTGCTTGATGTTGGCAATCTGCTTCGCCAAGTTGGCGCAACCACGGCGCAAGAACTCCAAGTTCTCCGACGTGTAGGCCTCGGGCAACTCCTGGCCCGGCTTGACGTCAGGTGCACCACCGTGCAACTTAAGCGCTCTCAGCGTGGCCACGAGCACCACTGCGTCGGGCGACACGCCCAGCGCACGGCATTTGATGTTGAAGAAACGCTCTCCTCCCATGGTGAAGTCGAACCCGGCCTCGGTGATGACAAACCCCTTCTTACCGTTGTTGGTGGGGTTGGCAGGTGACGTCAACTTCAACGCTAAGCGGTCGGCAATCACCGACGACGCACCGATGGAGATGTTGGCAAATGGGCCCGCGTGAACAAACACGGGGGTACCTTCCAACGTCTGCATCAAGTTGGGCTTAATAGCGTCCTTCAACAACGCAGTCACTGCACCGGCACAACCAATGTCCTCGGCCGTGATCGCCACGCCGGTGCCGCGCTGGGTGCCCACCACCACGCGGCCCACACGCTCACGCAAGTCCGCGAGCGATGTAGACAACGCCAAGATCGCCATGATCTCCGACGCGACAGTAATGTCGAAGCCGGTGGAGCGGGGTGGGAACTTGGATGCCTCGTTCTTGCCCTGGCCAATGGTGATCTCGCGCACAAACCGATCGTTGCAGTCCACCACACGCTTGATGGTGATGGACTCGGGGTCGATGTCAAGAATGGCGAAGCGCTCAATCTCGTCCGCGGTCAACGTGTCCGGGTCGGACTTGTGGATGCCCAAACGGGCCAAGCGCGCCGCCATCTGGGTGGTGAACTTGCGCACGCCCTTCTTGGCCGGCACCAAGCGCTTGTAGAAACCGCTCACGGTCTTGGAAGTGTGCTCGTGGAACATGCGGGTGTCGACTGCGGCACACAACAAGTTCTGTGCCGCGGAGATGGCGTGGATGTCGCCGGTGAGGTGCATGTTGAACTCGTCCATGGGGATGACCTGGGCGTAGCCACCGCCGGCAGCACCCCCCTTGACGCCGAACGTGGGGCCCATGGAGGGCTGGCGCACGTTGGCAATGGAGTTATAGCCCAAGTGCGCACCAAGCGCCTGGGTCAACCCGATGGTGGTGGTACTCTTGCCCTCGCCCAACGGGGTCGGGGTGATACCGGCCACCAACACAAAGTGGCCGCGGCCAGAGGCATCGCCCTCTTCCTGTTCCGCCAACCGCTCTTGCACAAGCTTGGGGTCAACCTTGGCCTTGAAGTGTCCGTAAGGCTCGAGCTCGCGCTCCAAAATGCCAAGCTCGCGCGCCACGCGCGAGATTTTCTTGGGCTTCTGCGCCCGCGAAATGGCAATGTCCAGCGGCACCGGGCGCACCGGCTCGAGCGGCAACGCCCGAAAGTGGTGCGCGTGCGCGCGCTTCACCAGCGCCACCGCCGCGTCGTACACGTTGGAACAGAGCATGGCCACGGTCATGGGGCCCACTCCGCCGGGCACCGGCGTGATGTACGACGCCTTGTGCACCGCCGAGTCGTAGTCCACGTCTCCCACGAGCTTCTTGCCCGTCTTGCTGCTGGCGTCGTCCTTGTAGTTGATGCCCACGTCGATCACCACCGCGCCCTCCTTGAGCCACTCGCCGCGCACGTACTCGGGGATACCCACGGCCGCCACCACAATGTCGGCGTCGGCAACAAACCGGGCCAAGTTATCGGTGTAGCGATGGCAGATGGTCACGGTGCAGTCGGCATTCCGCAACATCGCCGCCACCGGGGTGCCGACAATGTCGGACCGGCCAATCACCACCGCGTGCTTGCCGCGCATCTCGATGCCGGTGTTCTTGATCAACTCGATGATACCGTTGGGGGTGCAGGGCTTGAACATGGGCTGGCCGCCGCGCTTGGAGAGCTCGCCCGCGTTGTAGCGGTCGAACCCGTCCACGTCCTTCTCCGTGGCCACCAGGTTGGTCACAAGCGTCTCGTCAATGTGGCGGGGCAACGGGAGCTGGATCAAGAGCCCGTGCACCTTGGGGTCCTTGTTGAGGCGGTCAATCTCCTCGAGCAACGCCTCCTCCGTCATGTCCGCGCCGAACTTCAACAACCGCGACTCGATGTTGGCGGACTTGGCCGCCTTGAGCTTGCTGCGCACGTACGCCGACGAGTCCGGGCGGTCGCCCACCTGCACGATGGTCAACTGCGGCTTGAACTTGAGCTGCTCGAAAGTCACCTCCTTGTTGGTGATGGGCAACAGCGCGTCGGCGAACGACTCGCGGTTGAACTCAATCACCTTCTGTGCCACTTGCAGCTTGATGGTGCGGGCCAACTTGGTGCCCGACACCACCACCGCATCCATGGCCCGCGGCGTGGTGTGGAATCGTTTGAGGGCAGCAATCTGCCACATTCTTGCGTTTCTCGCCAACATGGTTCCAAAAAGGGGCTGTTGGGGGGTTGACGGAAGTGGATGGGGTTACTCACTTAAGTGCAGTGTGGTGGTTCCTGTTGCTCCGGTCGCCTGAAAAATTGCCCGCTCCTGCCCCGCCTGCAGGCCGCCGATGAGCGGGCCCCCGGGGCCTGGCCAATCATTCGCTGTGGTTGCTGGAGGGGGCACGCCCTCTGCCCCGCCTACGCCACACCCGGTTCGGTGCGGTAGACGGGGCCTACGGTTGGCCCCGAGACCCGGACGGCCAGAACCGAACTGGGAGCGAAACCGGCACTCCGCAGATAGCGGATACGCCCACCGTGACTCCGGTGGGGCATGGGTGATGCCGCTTGACCGCGCCTGACTCGGGCGAGCAGTGCCGCCTGACTCGGGCGAAATACAGGCGCCGCGCCTGACTCGGTCCAGGGCATCTTCGAGGCGTGTTTGGTGACGGGGATAGAGCAGGTTCACCGACCCAGGAATATAGTCCTTTCTCGTCTGCTCCCTCCGCGGTGTCTTCTCGCTGGTCTACATGTAGAACTTCGACTACTTCTGTCGGGCTATTTCTATGCTATCTTGTCGGCTTCCATCCGATCATTATTGCCCGCACTCTCGGCCACTGCACCCGGCTCGGTGTCATCTGCCCCACTCCTCTCCGTCTCGTACTTCCTCAAATCGCTGAGCATTGATTGAGCCCGAACCATAACCTCGTCCATCTCCGTCCGCGCCCCGGTCTCGGGCTTTTTTCTTCTCGTGGTCATCCGCCTCCGTAACAGGCTCACACTCTCGTAATCCTTAATAACACTCTGGTCATAGTGCTGCCCGTCAAAGCTGTCGGTCGACTCCTTGTTTCCCAAATCGTACATCGACAGTCGCTTGTCGCGCGATCTCCGATCAGCTCCTCCGGCACTGCTTCGTTTAAACGGACTGGATTTAAGTTGGCGAAGCAAGTTGTCGATGGGGGCGTATCCTTCAGACTCGTCGTCAAATTCATCTTCATCTTCGTCTTCGTCTTCGTCTTCCTCCTCTTCCGCCGTCTTTTCGTTGCTTTTATCTTTCGTTGCACCTTCTGCATCTTTTTGGCTACCCTGGGCTTCGTCAACCATTGATGCCAATGCTAACGGAGCCGAGCGCCGGCGAGCGGCCTTCTCATTTCTCTCTTTCTTGGCTTTTTCCTTACGTTCTATTGCCGCCTTCTTAGCTTGGTAAACCCGATCTTCCTCTTCCTTCTGGACATTCTCCGCATGAACCTTCTTGTACTCTGAAACAAACGTTGCAAATTTGTCAAAGAACTGGTTTCTGCTTGCTGCGTCCTGCGAATTCTCTCCAAAGTACTCCATCAATTCGTTGAACTCGTCAACACTGCGCTTCACGTGTGTCTTCAAATTGCGACTTCTTGTCTTAGCGTGATCAAGAGGTTTCTCCACAACCTGTAAAATGCGATCATCAGGATGAAATTGCTTCTTATCGCTCAAGTTACCCTTTTCTATCGAGTTGGAAACATTTGCAACACTCCTTATGTACTCACCACAGTCGACTTCGATTTGCTCGATCAGAATGTTATGCAAATGGTTTAGAACAGAAAGCTCATCCACGAATGAACCATATTCGGGGAAGTTATTTCTCACGATTTTCTCGACATAGTGTAGGAAGTTCATTGAGTTTGAATCATCCTTCATGAATTTCAATCTTTGAAGAGTGTCCAATCTAAATCCCATTGCTTGTTTAGAAGTGTCGTTCATGAAATTCCCCACAGATCTGATGATTCCCATAACCTGCTTCAAACTTTCGCTCGAGCGAATACTTTCGGCCGCCTCATCGATTAGCTGTAACTTCTTAACCAAGTCAAGATAGTCCTTCTTGTTCGTTTGCACTAATAAGAGAGCCCTCGATCTTGATTTCCAGTAGTTTCGCATATTGAAGATGGCAAGGAATATGCGATCAGGCCTCTCCAAATCAATATCACTTTTTTCCGGCTTCAGGTTTGGATCAGAGTATACAGTTTCATACGGTTTGAAATTTCTCACCACGGAATCAGATATTTCATTCAAAGTGTCTCCGTTGAAAAATTCCAAAACGCTAGGATTATCAAGAATCTCTGGACCACAGTGCACAATTTTAGTAATAAGTTCCTCAACGGTCATATTACTGAACATGTGCAAATTAATTCCAAATTGTTGTGCTAGATCTCTTGGGAGCAACGTCAAATTTGCGGTTTTCGTCTGCAAGCCCGAGGCTCCCGCTGACTTCATCTTTATAGCAGAGTTCTTTGCCACAAAAGCCTTTTCAACTTCAGAAAGCACACCTTTTTGTTGTAGTTGGTCAGATACCTCATGGTTTGATATTCCTCCCCAAAATGTTTTATCAATATTATCGATTTTGTTCCAATGCATTTGCTTGAGCTTGGCCTTGGGTCTAACTCTGGGCTGTAAACTCCCTTGCAACGACGAATCTGTGAGGTTTTCTTTTTCATCCTCATTTTCTGGAGATGAGAATTCGGACTCAGAACCAGCACGTACCAATGGAAGTGGTGGTGGTATAATACCAATGGGCAGAATATTTCTCCCTAATGAATTTGGTAGAGGAGGAGGAGGCGGCGGCATTTTCTGGTTGTCTCCAAATATGGTCGGCAAAGGAGGTGGAGGAGGCGGTGCCTTATTTCCGCCTAAGGATGGGGGCAACGGTGGGGGTGGAGGCGGAATAGTTCCAGTTAGCGAAGGGGGTAAAGGAGGCGGAGGGGGTGGTGGTGGTGGTGCAGGTGGTGACGGAAGTCCACTCGCTTTTAAGGAAAGTGGGAGTGGCGGTGGTGGGGGAGGTGAAGTACCAGATGTTCTCAATGATGGAGGCGACAGTGGAGGAGCAGTGGGAGCTGGCTGTTTTACCACAGCATCGGCAATTATGATAGTTTCACCGGTGTCAATCAAATGTTGTAAGGGTGGTGAAGGAGCGCTTTTTTCTATGGCGACGGCTCTTTCTTCAGGTGCTTCGTGGTGTTCATCTTCGGGCAGACTCAATTGTACCAGTTCATTTCTCTGAAATTCGACTTGAAGTTGGTCCTTCTGGATTGAGGCCTGCTCAATTTGGGATGGTATAAATGCATCGACAGTGACATTACTGAACGCTTTTGATTTTTTAATTGCAGTTTTGTTATGTTTCTGGGACAACAATTTGACTTCTAGTTCATCAACAATAAACGCTTTGGGGCCAGATGAAAATGGATTATGAGTAGCGAATGCAGTGGGAGAAACCAAAGATGCGGAGCTTCCATTCAGGGCCACTCTTTTAGCACGAGAAATCTCCGATTCTAGTTTTTTATTTTGATATTGTAGCACTTCAATTTGCTTTAGTTGCAATTTAATAAGCTCATCTTTGTTCGTGACATCTTCCTTGAGATTCTCGATCGTTGTTTTCGCCCCCGCGCCTACTTCGATCTCCAATTCTTGTTTCTCTGCTTCCAAGGTCTTGATGACAGATTTCAATGCAATTGTTTCCATAACAGCTCTGCGTGCCGTATCATTGGTCTCCATACGATCCATTAACCGCAGCACCGACATGTTCAACACGGTTTCGGGGTCGCTGCCGACAACGAAAGATTCATTCATGATGTGGATCAATACCGCATCAACCAAAGTGAGCAATTTATTGGCAGTTGTCTGATCATTAAGCATGCTCATTTTCTTAATCTTAAGTAAGATAGATTTCAACCTATCGGCACCGAGCACCAGGTCAAACAGTTTGTCCTCGTCATCATTTTCGGGGAATGCGTTTTTTAATTCGGCGAACACGGCATCGAGAGTATCGTATTCATCCACCTCGGCAAATTTCTTGAGTTGATTATCGTTAAGAAGTTCGGAATAATCATCGTCAGCTCTGTCCTCGTATTCGGTAGCCTGAAGATTGATGAGGTCATCATTGAACACGCGGACTTTGTCTAGGATATTAGGAAGACGGGAATCGGCAAGTTCCCGCCTCATCGTCACCCGATCCTTCAACGAATCACACCGCAAAATCATCAAGTTAACAAATACTAGGGTAGTCCAAACGTAGTTTTTGAAGCTAGTGTCGGTGCCAGCGCGGGCAATAGTACCGCTGCTGAGATGCTGATCGATAGTGGTTTCAAATGTATTGAGCCATGGCTGGAAGCGCACAAAGTCGCCTGCCATGTCTTGCACCGATTGGAAACCTTCCAAAATGGCCGGAAGGTAGTTGAAATTATCGGAGTGAGTCAAGTAGACCAAGATCTCTGTCACCACTAAACGAGTGATGGAACTGGGTGACAAAAGCGAATACAAGATCGAGTTGATGACATGCAACCGGGTAGCAGTTCTAGAGTACAGCGAGCTTGACTTGAGGGACATGGCCTCACTGCCGTCAGGCGAAAGAAACTCGTCAAGCACTTCTGCGCTGTGCTCCAGTGCCAAGCAGCACTTGAGGCCCTGACAGATCAGCTGTTCACGCTCAATGTCCTCGTTGGACTTGATGCTCTTGGAGTTGATGCGATGAAGCGTCACCGAGAGCGCCGCCTCACCTTGGGCCTCGCGGAACTCTGCGAGCCACGGCCGTTTTGTTTCGAGCTTCTTCACCAACCTGCGGTAGCTTTTGGAGGATAGTTGGGCGGCGACGATCTTCGCCACGAACCACGATGGAGTCCCCTCTTTCAACCGTGGTCTTTTCTGGAGCAGCGGTGGCTCCATCTCAGGCACCAACGACGAGGACCGGCGCGGAATGGAGAGCGGTGCTAGCTTGGGCCCAGGATCCGCTTCTTTCGGCGTATCTGCATCCTTGGACGCAGCGCGGGTCAACGACCGGAGGTCAAAGTCGGCATTGGTCTCGTTTTCCGAGAGAAGGAGTTCCCATTTGCGCTTGGCCGAGATGTTCAGAAATGCCAGCTCCGGGAACACGCGTGACGCCAAGAGTCGTTCAAAAAGGGCATCCACCACGTCGGGGCGCGGCATGGCGCCGAGCTGCGCCGTGACCATGTTGAACAGCAGAAGCGTCTGGCTATGGGGTAGATTCGGGGCTGTGCCTTCGCCGGTGTCGGCCCGTGAGCCCAGCACCAGCTTGGACAGACCCATGCGCTGGATCAGCTTCGACAGACCAGTGCGCAGCACCGAGTTGGGGCCCACCAGCTTGGGCCCCACCAGCTTGGGCCCCAGCACCAGTTTGGGCTTGAACGACTTCTTAGCAACGAACTGCGGCGTGGGCGGCCCCAAGTTGCCCACCTGCGACACTGCCTCGCGCTTTGGGTCGAGCGACGCAAAGCTGGCGTCGCTGCTATTGGCCAGGGCATAGAGCGCATGGTGTCGATCTGGAGGAAGCTGCCACTCGTCCGAGCCGCGCGACGGGCGGTGATCGGGGAGTGGCGGAAGAAACATGGGGTCAAATTTGTCGAACCGCTCGGGCCGGTCTTTGGGGAGGTGGCGCACGGGCGTGGGTTCGACGGAGTGGGCCACCGACTCGTAGCCGATGGCATGGAACTGATCTGTCGATGCCAGGAACGAGAGCGGCTCTGGCGGGTCGGCCAAGTGGGTGCGTGATGCGGAGCGGCCGAGGCGCTTGAACGACTTGAAGAACGCTTTGCGCGGCGACGGCGGGGCGTCGGGGTCAGCTTCGCTCATGGGTTTGTGGTCACACGGCTGAAGCGACTTGTGTGCGGATCGCGACTGGTGTGCACGAGCGAGATCGTATGGGGTGATGGGATGGGATGATTGGCAGGGAAAAGATTGTTTGGCGAGGTTTGGCGAGGTTTGGGAAGGTTTGCGGTTTGGGGTGTTTTGGGAAGGTTTGTGGTTTGGGGTGTTTTGGGAAGGTTTGTGGTTTGGGGGCGGTTTGGCCAGTTGGATGATGGTGTGTTTGTATCACTGAGTGCGTTCGCATCACTGGCTTGGTGAGATTCGGGTGCAGTTTGATTGAGCGCGGTGGGGTGGACTGTTGGCGTGGTTCGGCATTTTCCGGGTATTTAAATGGGGTTGAATGCTGCTGGCACGTTATATATTCAAAGATGGACTGGGTCCGGGTGGTGTTTTGCTTGGTGGTTGCCGAGCCGTGTGGATCACTGGATTAGCCCGATCTGACGCGCAGTTGGAGGTGGACATTAATCCCGACACACGTTACACACCATGAGGCACAAGGGTATACAATGGAATTTATTGTTTGGTATAGTATGGTAGAGGCATGGGGGCAAATGTACGAGCTCAATGGCACGGACACAAAGTTATCGACACTTCGAAGGATTCCATATGAGTCAATCCAATTCGTTGAGTCCCGCGAC
Organism: Clavispora asparagi; assembly: GCA_030573135.1. Classification (NCBI taxonomy): domain Eukaryota; kingdom Fungi; phylum Ascomycota; class Pichiomycetes; order Serinales; family Metschnikowiaceae; genus Clavispora; species Clavispora asparagi. Next base: position 33,320 of record JAJMCU010000036.1, read on the forward strand.
TGCGAACTATGGCCCTATTCCCACTATATTACATTCACCAGTATTCACCAGTATTCACCAGTGTTCACCAGTGTTCACCAGTATTCACCAGTGTTCACCAGTATTCACCACAATATCGACAACTACAATACTAAATTCACTCTATTACATTCACCGCAACGGGGCTCCCAAATGGGGTGCCAACTGTTACGACGCACTCGACGCTGGCAGGTGAGCGGTTCATTCGCCGCCCTCAAAGTACTGCACCGCCCGCCTGATCTGGCTGTACCGCCCGCGCGCCGCCTGCATCGCCGCCCCACGCGTCGCGTCCAGTGTTTATACTCTGTTCTTCTTCCCACAACCACATGCAACAACGCAACCCCCGCCAGCGCTCCATCGCCAGCTTCTTTGCGCCGTCTCAGCCCAAGAAGAAGATCGCCACCCCCGAAAAAGTGGTGGTAGCCCGCGCCGACTCCCGCCTCTCCCAGATGGCGTCGCGCTCCGCATTTGATGAGTTCGGTTCTTCCGACACCTCGTTCGGCCTGCCCGAGGTCACCAACTTCCAGAACCCGACGCTTTCGCGCTTCTCCAGCAACTTGACGGGCCTGCCGCCACGCCGCGTCAAAGCCCCGTCGTCCAGCCCGCTCAAGCCGGAAAAACGGCCCTCGGCGTTCGATCTCGACAGTCTCCCGAAGAAAATGCCCCGGCGTGCCACCAGGGCCGCCGCCGCAGCGCCCGCGCCCTCGTCGGCGTTGGCACTCTCGCCAGAGCAGTCCGCCATCATCGACGCGGTGGTCACGCGCGGCCATAGCGTGTTCTTCACCGGTTCCGCCGGAACGGGTAAGTCGGTGGTGTTGCGGCACATGGTGCTGCGGCTCTGCAGCAAGCACGGCGCAGTCAAGGTGGGGGTGACCGCTTCCACCGGATTGGCCGCGTGCAACATTGGCGGACAAACGGTGCACAAGTACTTGCACCTTGGGCTCGGGTCCGGAACGGCGCACGACATTGCCACCAAGATAAAGCGCAACGGCGCGGCCAAGAAACGGTGGACCACGTTGGCGGTGCTCATCATCGACGAGATCCTGATGATCGACCGCGACTTGTTCGAGAAGATCGACCAGGTGGCGCGCACCTTGCGCAACTCCCCGGCGCCATTCGGCGGCATCCAGCTCGTGTGTACCGGCGACTTCTTCCAGTTGCCACCGGTGGCGAAGAGCCAGAGCGCCCGCTTCTGCTTCTTGAGCCCGTCGTGGCGCTCCGCCATCCGCCACACATTTGTCCTCAACACCGTGTTCCGGCAGAAGGGCGACACGGAGTTGATCGACATGTTGAACGCATTGCGTACCGGGGCGCTCGATGACTCCATGGTGTCGCGGTTCCGCCTGCTCGCACGCAAGGTCACGTACCACGACAACATCGAGCCCACCGAGCTCTACCCGACCCGCCAGGAGGTCAAGGCCGCCAATATGCACCGGTTGCGGCTGTTGCCCGGCGCTCTGTACGTTTACCTTGCCCACGATAACGAAAAGAACGAGTTCAAGGCCAAGGCGTACGACTACTTGATGTGCGAGAAGGAGCTCCAGTTGAAGACTGGTGCCCAGGTCATGTATCTCAAGAACCACCCCACCAACTTGGTGGTCAACGGCTCCATCGGCACCGTGGTGGGCTTCATGCCGGAGAAGCTCTTTTCGCTCGTGTTCGACGTGTTGGGCGAGCAAGCCTTCTGCAACGTGGGCCACGACCTCCTGCTGCTCCTCCTTCTCTTGTGCGACTTGGTGGGGTGCCGCACCATGTCCCCGGAACAGTCCAAGGTGTTCAGCAACCTTCCACCCGAGTTGCACGCCAAGGCCAGCGCATTTGTGATGCAAGCGTACCAGCAGGACCCTCAGGACGAGCGCATGCCGTTGGTCAGCTTCATCGTCGACGGCTACCCCACGGTTCTCTTTGTGCGCCGCGAAGACTTTACGGTGGACCAGGCCCGGGTCGACGCCTCGGATGGCTCGGGCCTGAAGGAGGACATGGTGCGCCAGCAGCTTCCGTTGCTTCTTGCATGGGCCATGTCTATCCATAAGGCGCAGGGCCAGTCCATTGACCGTCTACGGGTTGACTTGCGCAAGATCTTCGAGCGGGGCCAGGTGTATGTGGCGTTGTCCCGGGCCACCAACAAGGAGCACTTGGAGGTGTTGAACTTTGACACTCGCCGCATCACCGTGGCTCCGGAGGTGAAAGAATTCTACCGTCAGCTTTCTGACGCGAACTAGCGGACACCGTCAACCATACTAACCTGTCAAATGTTGGCCCCATACATTGGCGCGCGCCACGCCAGTGTTCCCACTATCTGCATTATTTCATTTACCTCACGTACATAAGTGATAGGTCATACATATCTATTCCCCACCCATGCTGAACAGCAGAAAACACTGCTCGGTGTCGTATGTTGCATCCGCTTCGCCCATATCCACCCTCTGCTAACATTTAGGTGCCACAATTGCCGCCTGAAAAAGGTACTCACATTTGCCCCAACCCACCCCACTTCCTCCACAAGTACTAACTCACCAGAAACGATGTGATGACCAACACGTATGCGCCAATTGCTCTAGAGCGGGCCTAGATTGTGTCAGGCCGAATAATGATGGGAGAAGCGTCCGCCTCACCACGTCTGAAATCGACCGCCTACGAGCAGAAGTCTCCAGTCTCCAGTTAACTCTTCTGAAAATCCATTCACTTTCCGCAAAAGACGATCCCAATACCCTCGATAAAATACGCGATGTTCTACTGGCTACTAAATCTCACGACCATATGGTCAAATCTTCAAAAAAGTTGCAAGTGTCCATCGGCTCATCTAGTGGCGGAAGCTTTTCCATCTTCGGCCCCACATCTGCCTTCTACAACGTGGTGGATATGAATTCGAGTGCAATCTCCACCGAGCTGTCCGGCCATACATGGCTCAATCTGACCCTGTTGATGCTATGCATATCCAACTTTTTCAAATGGCAGTACCCTGACATTGCTACCTTCATACATCGCGAAAGTTTTCTTAACGACTTCTTCAGTTTCGGACCCAACAGTCAGTACTGCTCCGAAGAGTTAGTTTATTCGATTGCTGCACTCGGGGCAAAGTGCTCTAATGACGAAAAGATCCGCTCGTTGGCCCCCTCCTTCTTCGAGACCTCCAAGATCAAGATTTTCTCCAAGAAAATCTGCCAGCCACAAATTAATACATTGCAGGCGTTACTCTGCTTGGCTCTATACGAGCTTGGTGATGGAAATGCCTCTTCGGCGTGGATGCTATCAGGAATGGCCATCAGAATGGGGTACGACTTGGGCTTTCAACTAGATCCGAGCGATTGGGCAATTGCAGATTCCGATACAGCCAACCAACAAGTTGTCATGGTGAATATGGACGTACTGGTACGATCCAGAATCTATTGGGGGTGCTATATTTTTGATCATTTCGTCAGTTTATTGATGGGGAGGCCGGTCACGGTACGAAAGTCCGAAGCATCTATTCCATCGAGTGAAAACTTACCCAACTCTAAGGATATTGAAGACTATGTGTTCCAGCCGAAGAAGGGACCCGGATTTGTGGAGAATGTAGATCCATCGGCGACTATAGAACCGCTATGCAATTTGAGTGAATGCATAGGCTCTCTTTTGTCCGACATATTTTCCGCCGAATCGAACGAAGATAATTCTTCCTTTCTTACCAATGAAAAATTGGACGAGTACAACGAGTTTCTTAGTAAGTGGCGGCGGACGCTACCTCTCGAAATGAAATGGAAGAAGAGCCAAATTAAAATCCAATCCTATAATCCGACATTGATGAATGTGCGATTATATTACTATGTGGCATTGATTTGCTTGAACCGGCCATTTATTGCAACAAAAGAGAACGACTCTTCAAACAAATCGCCTCTTGAACTATGCGACATGGCAATATCTGAGTTGGCCATTTGTCTTGAGAAATTCAATGAGGCCCAAATCCCGCCATCGATTCTTATTATTTACTCGTCGATCTTGGCCATCAGTGTCATCTTACTGAAATTACACAATCCAATCAGGGGCGAGCTTTTTGAAAATGATTTGGCAAGCTTGCGAGTGTGCTACACCTCCATTTCACGTTCTTGCACCAGCTGGAAATTAGCATCCAAATCGCTTATGTTCATCAAGAGGAAAGTGGCAGAGATGCAACTTCCTGCTGTATCTAGTGTGTTCGAGGCCGCGGAGGAAGCGTATCAAGATCAATTGACTGAAAAGGAAGTGGATCAAATACTAGAACTCAGCGATGACTTTTCTGTTAGTGGCCAAGATAACCTTTGGGCTGGCTTTTTCGAATTTTTCAACCATGAAGACGGCCGAGTGTGCTGAGTCCGATGTCGTACTAAATAGGTAATGCACTCTCTATGCATACTGCGCATGTAGCTCCAACCGTCTGAATCTCGCGCGCGCACTACATTTCGACAATTCTTCATTCACTGTTGGAATATTGCCACCCATGAGTGAAAAATTCTCAGGCCATTCGGGTGATCCTGGAGATCTTGGATATAATGGCTTCGTTGTCTCTCTTTTTTATCTAACCCCCGTGGCAGTGGAACAAATTGGTGACCCTAATGTCATTATCGCCCTTAAGGGCCTTACGAGGAAAAACTCTGTCACCAAGGAGAAGAGACTAGCTGAATTCCTGAGGATGCTTTGCGATGATATGATAGATGTCCATGATACTGTTACTCTTATGTGTTGGATCCAGTTGTACCCGCGACTTGCTATCGATAGTTCTAAAACTGTGAGGCTGTTGGCGCACCAAATCCAGGCAACTTATTTGGCCAAAGTGGGAGGCAAAGAATTCAGCAAGTACTTGAAAAGTTCTATTCCCTCGTGGCTCCAATCGCTATATGATGAAAAGTCTATTGCCGTATCTTCATACAAGTCGCTTTTGGAATCGTTCGCGAATGACAAGGAAAGGGTAGATGCAAAGATCTGGGTTGTGTTCCACGAGCAAATCATCAACTACTGCCATGCGGTGTTGGTTCATGAAACGGCTGCAAGTCTCACCGATGAGCGGTCTGAGACGGCCGACGATATGCTTCTCAAATATTATCGTGCGCAAAATGGTGCAATGCAAATGCTCTTGAAGATTATGACTTTGGCCACCAACATCGCTGATTTTGTTATTGGAGAAACTTCTATGAACCAAATCAATGAAATTCTTGGACATGAGCCATTTTGGGACGGTCTTGGGCTCTGTTGCACTGGCGACTCTATCAATATCGGTGTGCTCAAAGCATACTTATCTCTCATTAAACTTTTGTTCGCGGCAAATGATGAAGGGGTTCCTAATCAATTCACGCTATTATTGGCGGATGTAAAGGGTATTTACAAAATCGTGGCCAAAAAATTCATCAAGAATGTGAAATTACATACCAATTCGGGGTCCACTATCGTTTACTCCTCGATCATGGTCGATTTCTGGCAAGTTTTAATTGCATTAACCGCAGTTACATCCTGGAAAACTGAATTGCGCAAGAAGCTCAAGATAAAAAAGAACTTTTGGATTTTGGGTGGTTCTAAGAGCTACTCCCGATTGAAACTGTACATCAAACTAGGACCTTGTCAATCTGACCCCATTTTTTACACGGTGTTAAGAGATTTCTTCTTGGCTCTTGCAAATGCTGAAATTGAAAGTGATGATGATTTCTCTTTTGTTGACTTTACGTCCTCTAAAGATGCTAAAACTATCCTCGAATCATCTATTGGTGCCCAGTTTAAACAAATTGGAAATCTTAATGGGTTTGCCTACAAGAAAACATGTGCTCAATGCCTTTATCTGGTATTCGATACTTTCAAGTTGTCCGATTCTAATCGTTTCAAATATGCTACCTATTTATTTTCTCTTGTTCTCGATGGGCTTTCCCTTCCGACTAGAAGAGCGAACGAGAAAGTATTGAAGTCTGAGTCGATTGCTGATCTTACTGCTTTTGCTGAGAGCCAAGAAATGGAATTCATCTCTTTTAACGCATCCCTTGTTGAACATTTTGGTAAGACTGATACCCTTGTCATTCAAGAATACAAGTTCACAAGTTCTTTTGAGGCTGTTTGTGAGTCTTACATTTCAACAATTCTCAATTTGTCATCGGGTAGTGCTACACTTGATGATTTTGAAGATAAGACTCTTGAAGCGCTTGAGGAGCTTTATGAACCGTCAGAGGTTTCGTCTGCTTTCGAAATTTTAATTTGCTTACTTCGCGCCACATCTACTATCAGCGAGTCGCTTGAAGAATGGGCAGTGTCTTTACCAAGCTATATTACTGAAGGATTTGTGGAAAGACCTTTAACCGCTTTGGAACTTCTTCTAGAGAAGAAAGTTGATTTGAATAAATCTGAGGTTTTCGGCGATTTTTACACAAAAATTTCAGAGGTTTCATATTTGGAGCTTCCAAAACTCTTGAATATTTTAGAAAGGTTCAATATCGATATCAGGAGTATTAATGAAATTTGGGAGTACCTTCTCTCTTTGTCGAAAAAGAGAAACAAATCTGACTCTGAAGATTCAGTCATTTTTGGGTATCTTCATGACCCGGAGATTTTTTCCAATGTTGTGGGCTCTTCGAACACTGAGGCCTTCAAGCTTAATCTCATTAAGAATATTTCGAAGAGGCAAATTTTAATTCGCATCTCTGAAGATTTAAAACTGTATTTCGAAGACTTGGTCTACTTGGCGGTTTCCACTATTTCTGCGTGTGAATCGCAGAAATTTTTGACATTAGTGGAAGACAGAGGTTTAATTTTGGATGCTGTCTTCAAGTTCACAACAGAACGTGATTTTAAAGATGACTTCTCAGACATTTCCCGTTTTATTGCCCAAAATACTCAGTTCTTGCCTCTTGAGGCTTATTACAATTCGGTATTTAAGGCTTTAGATTCACTTGATCATTCTTCGATTGCAATTGCGAATCCTTTGGGACAAGCGATACATATGGTCAAAAATAATGGAATTCATAGGCCCTCTTTGAACGACCAAGTGTTATCTATTGGAAAATTACTTCTTGCTTACCTACAAAATAATCCATCCAATCCTTCAAATACTTTAATGACTCTCGTTGGACTTTGCGCCGAATATGCGCAAGACTACAACTTTGTTGTTGATGTTGACAATTCTAGTGATTTCCATCTTGATTTGAAGAAAGACCTTTTGTCTTTTCTAATCAGCCACACATCGGTTGATGCCTCGGATGTTACGGAAGTGTTTAATGGTACATTACATGAAGAAAACGCTTTTTTCTTCGAACTAGAGAAGTCAATTTCAGGTAAGGGACCTTATAGTTCCCTTCTGTATTATCATGCACGGATTCTTGTTGCCCTTTTCGAGCCAATTTTTGAGGAAATGTCTTTGGCTTCCTTTGAAGCGCTTGAAATTCAGTACTCAAAGTTGGCGGCACATCCATTGAAACTTTCTGTTTTGACATGCACCGCCAGAAAATTTGCAAGTGAAACTCGCAAATTCGAGAGAATTCGGGGTTATGTTTTTGGTGAAATCTTTGGCATAAGATCCTCCTTACAAATTATCTCTGAAGCACCAACTTGGCTCTCTTTAGCGTCTGAGTTTTTGAAACTTGAATCTTCTAATTCGACAACTGAAATTTTACCCAAGCATAAGTTGGGTATGCTTATCAATCATATTGCCGGGTGGTTAGAATCCGATGTTGCCTATGATGAGGAGTTCGTGATGATAAGATGTCTTCTTGCGAATTTTTTGACGTTGTTGATTAATATATGTGGCGAGCATTTGCCAGAGAAGACCTGGGAAATGTCTGTGAATTTGTGTCTTAACAATTTTGCGACTGTTCAAGCTAATTCAGAAGAATTAGAATTGAAATATTTCTCTATGAAATTGCTTCTTGTTTTATCCAAGCATCCCGTGGAAGAAAGCTACTCCGTTTGGACTGAAAGCAAGAAGTCAATAATCGAAGAGTTGATCGATTTGATGGTGAACAAAGAGGCGGAAGAGTATTGCTCTAAGTGCCATAACCAACCAGTGTTTTTGTCTAATGATTTGATGGAAAGAATTTTGAAGAAAGAGACCATTCCGCAAAAAATTGTTAGTGATCATGTTGAAAGTCTTTATTATTTGCTCACAACCTCTAAATTTTTGGGCATGCAAAGATTGGCGGCCCTGTTTTTGGAGACATACATCTGGGAAGTACAAGATACATTTGTTGTTGAGCATGAGCTTCAGAAGTCCAATCTCGGAGAAGGAAGCAGTGCAGCCGTGGCTGAATTGCCTGGTGCCTTAGTACTCTCTGTTACGGGAGCGTCTCACCATATGGAAGATGCTCTTTATTCTGGAGAGTATTACATTCTGGCAAGATACTTGTGGAGCTGGATGCTTATCTTTGCTCATTTCAAGGATGCTACTCATTCTATCAGGACGGATTACGTCAATCAGTTGAAGGAAAATGGCGTCATGACAGACCTCTTCAACTCTATTTTTTCTGTGGTTGATGTTTCAGACGCAAGTTTTTTGAAAACACTCGTGATCGAACCTTTGGACAAGAATGCCAAGGTAAATCCGGAAACCTGCAAAATTCAGAATTACAATGTTGCAGATGGTTGCGTTGGAGAATCTGTGTCTTATGAGATGCAATTCGTGGTCGTTCATTTGTACTATTTAAGCTTTCAATACTTGGGAGTACAAGTTCTGCAGTGGTTCCATGAAATTCGTGACTTGCAATTGAAACAGCAAGTGGAAAAATTCTCCATCCGTTTTGTTTCGCCGCTCTTAATTTCAAAATTGTTATCGGATGTTGATCAGGCAAAATCTAAGTTAACGGAAAGGGATGAAAACCTTTCGATCAAGATTAGCAAGGTGTCAAATGAGATAAAATCCGTTTATGACATTGATGAACAGACTATGGAGATGGTAGTCAAGATTCCAAATGCATTCCCGCTTGTAAATGTAAGCGTCGAAGGACCAATGAGGTTGGGAGTTAAAGAAAACCAGTGGAAAGCATGGTTACTTGCATCTCAAAGGGTGGTCTCACTAATGAATGGGTCCATTATTGACGCGATTGAACTTTTCAACCGAAATGTGAATCTCCACTTCTCTGGCTTCGAGGAATGTGCGATTTGTTACTCGATTTTACACCAGGATCATTCTTTGCCATCAAAGGTGTGTCCAACCTGTCTGAACAAATTTCATTCAGCTTGTCTCTATAAGTGGTTCAGAAGTTCAGGAAGCAGTACCTGTCCCTTGTGTCGGTCTGCTTTCAACTTTAAGCCTGGACGCGCTTAAGACCGCTTTGATGTGAAGCGTGACATACTTGCATTACCCATACCCCTGCGTGGAACTGTCGTATTTGGAGCTGAACTGTTGGCTAGTGCCCAAGGTGCAGCAGTCATGGATATATTTGACCGTGTTGTTTTCTGTCCCTGCAAACCGGCGATTAGTCCGGGAATTCCGGGATCTTCGTCTGCTGTATCGGTGGGGGCTTCTTCTGGTTGCCGCGTTGGTAAGTCTCTCAATGTTTGGGCATCCTTCCAAGGGAAAAAGCCCTCACCGAACCAAAAGTGTTGCACAACGGGAAACTTGCCAAACACCTCAACTTCATACATTTTTAGTAATCCTGAAAGTACTTTAGACCATAATGACACCGACCGCTGTATGTCGTAGAGAATAGGCGAGTGCTCGTTAAACGGACCATATTTTATCTTGAAGATGAATGCGATGGCGTTCACGTAAAGGTTGGTAACTTGAAAAGTCTCGAGCGTTTCTGGCGACAATATACGCTGGACTGAAGGTATGTAACGTGAGCTTGTGGTTTCGTCGTCCTGATTGAATTGTGCTGCCCCCAATATATATATGAAGTGGAAATGATCGTCTAATCCCCATACTCCATGAGAACCGGCAGGTTCCAAATTGTAATCAATGATGAGACGGCGGACCAAATCATAGTACTTGGCAAAAACCGCCAATATTTCAGATCCCTTAATATCGTTTCCAATCACATTACACTCTAGAAGGCCGCCCAAAAAGGCCACAAACGAGAGTTCATGTCCCAGGCCATAGTCAAGTCGAAGTGAGGAGCCAAATGAGTTCACCAAATAGTACTCAAGTTCATCGCAAGCGTCAGGATTGGATACAATGGAAGAGATCAATGAACCAGCATTGGATTCAACCTTTGCGTGCCAATCCCTGCAAGCCATATTGCCGAATCGGCGAGGGCCCTTTAACGGCGGAGTGTCATCGATTAGTAGGTTGAATTTTTCAAGGATATCAACAATTGCTTTAGCTGGATAGGACAATTTGTCAAAGCAAACGCTATCCCCTTTGGGAATACGGGAAATATCTTGCTTTCGGGTCACAATGGTAGCGTCTAAGCACCCTCGAGGCATATCTATGCCTTTCACCTTACCTAGCAAAAAAGTGATGGTTTGGTGGAGTCTCTTGTACGCAAGAGACCTTTGGAAGTATTCCAAATCAGCCGAATCGAATATACGCTTTGTCGGGGTCGAAAATCGTGACATTGCTTTTAATTTTGGATATAGATCTATGAAGCGAAGTTACGTGACACAAATGGGTGAGGCCCAAGCCCACTACTGCGTGCAGTACTGGTATGTGGAGCGCGCCGGTTACCCCAGTGGTGGGAATTGATCTGTGGGTTCTGTTTTCGGCTTAATTGGGGAAGTTTCAGGGGACAAGGCAGTCTTTCGAGTTCTTTTTGACGGACTCAGCTCCGGGGAGCTTAGTCGTGAATATATCAGCATTTTTTCCTGTTCTTTCTGCTGCTGCAAAATTGGCCCACTCGATAGTGTATTTCTCATAGACATGTAGTTCTCCGCGTAGTTGACAGTTTCAACTTCGTCGTCAGAAACAACAAATAAACTATCCTGGAATGGGTTGGACAAACCACGTGGCAGGAAAAAAGAAGTGAGTTTCGACTGGCCGGGAAGAAGAACATTCGATTTACGCCGAGACTTTGTGGGTGATGTATCAGATCTAGTGGGGAAGCTGCCACTCTTTTCTGATTTCCTTGGTGACAGCCTTGTACCCAACTTCTTCGTGGGTGATTGATTTGAATTTGGTTTTGAAGGTGGCTTTTGGGGTGACTCGGAAGGGGACAGTTCCGTAGTGTTACTGTGTTTTGTGAGCGCTGTTCCTGTTGGTGATATTGTGCGGGTGAATATCGGCTTTGGTGGAGGAGGCCACGCAACTTTCGTAGGCGACGACTCACGGGTCTTCAGAGGCAGCATACTGGGCCATATCAGATCAAGAGTGGTTTTTTGTGGGGGGCACTTTTTCCTGGGTGATTTTCTGGGTGATTTTTGGCTTTCAAACTCGAGCACGTAGTCCGGAGCGACCAACCTGACAGCAGATAAGGGCACCTCAATTTGCAATTGTTTCTCCTCATCTGAGTCACTTTGTAGGTCTTTACTGATGTCTTCAACATCTTCAGATTCTTCTACTTTCTTTTGCCGGATTCGATCGAAATCTTTATCGCCGTTCAAAGCATCCTGGGGAGGCCGGCCCAGTTTGAAGTAGACGGCTTCGTTTAGCTTCTGGCGGTGAAACTTGAGAACCGCAATAACTGTTTCGTCCAAAAGCTTTGTTCGGGCAAACTCAACGCACAGGCGATACTTTTTCTCCGCCAATAGCTTGATCACAAACGCTTTTAACGAGTACTTGCGTTCCTTTGGTAAAGCATAGCTGTCTCTTTGCATCTGCTGTGCCCTTCCAGTGCCAGCAAAAGATTGAATTCCTTTTGAGACAACCAGGGTCCCTATTGTTGACGGCGAACACACGAGGTTGAACCGTTTTACCTGTGAATCGATTGTGACGGCCAAGTCTGCCTCCACCGACTTGAGTTCGCCGAAACTGACGGAGTAGGGGGTGAACTTGAAGATCTTGTGGTTAATCAACGGGAAGAAGTAGAGAAGAGCGTAGTAGTCGTCGATATGCACCTTTCCCTTCATGGTGGCCATTCTTCCAAACACGGCTTTTGCTTGCGTGCGCAAAAACGTATCTAAATAGGTGTTGAATGCCGCGAGCGCCTCTGCGCGGTCGAGTTCGGGCTTCAACGCGTAGTAGGGATCCGGCAGTGTCTGCCCGCGCTCTGGAAGGACAAGAGCATGGTTCAACATGCGGGAAAAGTCGGGAAGCGCCCCGAAATCCTGGGTCTGTTTGCGTGGAGAGTCTTGAAGCAAGGTGGTGCCACACAAGGCGATCTCCTTGGCACGGGTGATGCCAATGCTCTCTATTCCTGAGGAGTAGTCGCCGCCGCGAAGCACCGCCACAAGCACTAGTCGCTCTTTCGAAAGGCCCGTGTGCTCAGCAACGTGGTCCATGTACACCGGGGTCACATAGTAGTCGGTGGAGCTGAGCACCGGCTTGTTTTCCGCATCAAAGTACCTGACACGGTTGAACAGCCGGAGCATCTGCGTCGCACCGAACACCAATGTATCGGAGTCGTCCGACACCACGTAGTCCACCACGCGTAGTCGCTGGAGCCACGCACACTCGGCCTCGGCCTCGGCCGGGGCCTGGACATAGTCAATGCAGTTGCGAGCAAGGATCTGTTTGATCTGCTCCACCAATGTCAGTCCCTCGCCGTAGGTGGAAGGTGACACGGTGCGGAAATAGCGGATGGCTTCGTCGTACGAGACCGCGCCAGAAACATGGGGAATGTGGCCGTGGCGAAGCTTACCTGGCTTGTACTTGCCGTCAAACACCACCACAAACAGCACGTTGCACCGTACCAAGTACCAGAGTTTTGCCATGAAGTTGCGGATGATGTGGCGGTGGCTGGCGGGGTTCTCGTCACCCTCCGGAAGCTGGGACCAGAACATGAACATGTATGCGTCGATGGCCAACCGCGGCGGGCGGGCATGTTTGGCAATGAATCGATCTAGGAACACAGGGAACGGGATGCGCTCATCGCAGGCGGAACTCAAGATGGGCCAGAGATCGGCAATGCCCATAGCATGGGTTGAGTGGAGGTGGGGTGGAGATAATTACCGTGGTGCGCGCTCTTGCACGGCTTAGAATGTAGTGGCGGAGACCACGGTTACGTGGTGGAAGTGCGGAAACCGCTTGGGGGAAAGGGTGTATTGTTATATGGGTATTTTAGCACGTGTGTTATCGGTGAGGCAATTGATGTACTTTGTGATTTTTGGCCGGGGGTTTACGGTTTTGCTGGGGAGAGTCCATTGGGTGCGAAAGATGCAAACTCAGTAGTGTCGTCCGAACACGCACTTGAAATCACAATGGCGAGATGGAAACGCCAGACCGACGGCGGAAAAAATTGCGATGGATAATAGGCTAAGAAAACAGAAGGAAGCATTGGCGTAGCGGTGTCATGCGAGAGTCATCTGGTGGGACGAACCGGAGACGGAACTCCGCATGGTGTACACCCTAAACCACTGATAAAACCGATACTACCAAGCGTACCAAGTGTACCACCAAGCCCATACCACCAAGCCCATACTACCAAAGCCATTCCGCCAAAGCCATTCCGCCAAAACTCATACTACTACTAAACAACTCGCTCCCAACACTGCCAATGCAACCACACCACAACCTGCCAACACCACGTCCTGCAAAATACAACGGCCGCGACTCCTAACTCCACATAGTGGGGCGGCTCGGCGAACAAGTCGCACAACCCCGGTGCAGCACCAACATCACTAACCGCCCTAACCAGCCACGCCCTCTGCCGCCGGCGCATAACCTGCCCCCCTCGGGAAACCCAGCGGAGCAAAGAAACCCACCCCCCATCGTCTGCAGTTTTCCCGTTCCCGCCCCCCGCGCCTCGCTCGTCCCCGCCGCTCCTCCGCCCGACCCCAGGCCGTCTGCACACCCGAGTCTGTACACACCGTGAACTCCCACCTTTCCCCAGACCCACCACCTGTCACCCCACTTTGACCACGCTCGCCACCCCCCCCAAGCTGTAATGATCCAAGAGAGCCTCGGCCAGCTTGTGTGCGGAGGGTTCCAGGGCACCACCGTGACACCCCAGGCGTACGAGCTCATCGTCAAGTACAAGGTGCTGACGATGATTCTCTCCCGCCGCAACGCCCAGTCGGTGGACCAGATGGTGCGGCTCATCCACGACCTCCAGCGCATTGCGCTCGAACAGGCACACTACAAGTACCCGCTCCTCCTTGCCATCGACGAGGAGGGTGGCATGCTCAACCTGCTCTTTGACCCGCAGGACTTGACCCAGTTCCCCGGCGCCATGGCGCTCGCGGCGTCGGGCGACGTGGAGTTGGTGTACGCGGCGTCGCGGGCCATGGCCCGCGAGCTCCGCCACATCGGCTTTTCCATGGTGTTGGGCCCGGTGCTAGATGTCATCACCAAGATGCTGGCGCAGTTGGTGTCGGTGCGGGCGTTCGGCACCACGGTGGAGGACGTGGCGCGCTACGGCATGGCGTGCGCCCGCGGGTTGCGCGACGGCGGCCTCATCACCGTGGGCAAGCACTTCCCCGGCATCGGCGCCGCCAGCGTGGACCTGTTGCTCGAGTTGCCCATGATGACCGAGTCGTTGGACCAGCTCCGGCGAGTCAACGTGGTGCCGTTCCACGAGCTCATCCGCGCCGGGGTGTTGGACGGCATCAGCGCCGCAGGCTGCGGCGTGCCCATGGTGTCGCCGGACGAAACCCATGCGTGCTTGCTGCCGGTGTTGCTCACGCAGCTTCTTCGCCACGAGTTGGGCTTCGACGGCTTTGTCATCTCCGAGTGCTTGGAGATGGACGCGTTGTACCACCTGATTGGCCTCGGCCAGGGCGCGGTGTTGGCGGTGTGTGCCGGCTGTGACTTGGTCATGTGCTGCCACGACTTCAAGCGCCAGGTGGAGGCGATCGAACTGCTTGCAAAGGCGTTGGCCAACGGCATGCTCGACGAGGCCATCATCCTGGCGTCGTTGCGCCGCATCGAGGCGGTGCAGCGCCGTGTGGCCCAGTGGGCCGACATCTTCCCCGAAGGACCCACTGCACCACTCCCGCGCTCGTTCCGTGTGACCCACCCTGAGTGGTGGCGCGACCACCAGCAGCTCGCCCGCCGCGCCTACCGTCTGTCCATCACATTGGTGCGCGACTTTGAGGATTCGCTCCCGCTCACAAAGTGGGGGCCACAGCCGGCCAAGGACGTCCTGGCGCTACCTACCGTGGCGCTGGCCACGCTGAACCCGCTGAACCCGCTGACCGTGGTGCTGACTGCACTGAATCCGGACCTGACGGCGGACCTGACCTTGCTCCACCCTGGGTCAGATCGACTGAAACAAGTGCCGGTGGGTCCCCAGGAAACAGAGCCTCTCTCGGCCGGCAGCACCGACCCCGACCCTGACCCCGACCCCGCCGACAGCATCCTCGTTCTCACCCCCCTCCTCAACCCGGTTTACCCTATCGCCCGGGCTGCCGGCCTCCATACCGGCGAGGAGGTGTTCCAACGGTTTGGCGAACAATTGGCGCGCCACCCAAATAACCGTTTCAACGTGCTTCATACCACCTACACCGCCAACGGACTCACCGCGTTCCACGAGCAACTCATCGCCAACGCAAAGGCGGTGGTAGTGGTGACGTCGGAGGCGCTGCGCAACATGTACCAGATGGGCATTGTCAAGTACGTGTCTGTGCTCTGCGGCGCCGCGCCGCTGGGGCTCCTGCGCTCGCGTACCCCACCGCTGCTCGCCAAGCCGTTGGTGCTCGTGGCAACCCTGAGCCCCTACGACTTCTTCTACAACCGCACTATCGGCTCCGCCTACTTGTGTTGCTACGACTACACCGAGAACGCCCTCGACGAGGTGGCGGCTGCGCTCATGGGCGACTTTGTGCCGCAAGGATGTGTCCCCGGAGAAGAAAAGTATAACCACGCCAAGCGGCGCCGGCTCCTGGAGGGAGTGCTGGGGTCGGCCGGTGCGCCTAAGATTAGGCGCGCGGTGCCGCCAACCCGGCGGTGGTTGGTGGACGAGTTTGACGCTGCGCGCGACTGGCGCGGGCTCCTTGCGTTGGTCAAGGCCAACAAGTCCGCGGACTACTCCGATGAGTATGTGCGGCGGCTCTTGATGCTCTTGCACTCGCATGTGGGCACCCAGAAGCATTTTGTGGTGCGCAACTCGTCGCTCAACATTGTCTACGGCGTGGTGTTGACGTGGGTTGAGGACACCGGCAGCGCCGACGCGCCCGACACCCACAAGGTGGGCAAAATCTTGTACCTCTTGGTGGACCGCACCAAGCGGCTCCAGCTGGTGGGTCGCAACTTGCACGCACGCGCAGTGCGCTACCTCTACAAGGAACAGGGCTGCGCAGACATTCAGTTGGGGTGCAGCTTCCCGTTGATCGGGTTCCAGGACCCGGGGTTCATGGCCACCGACCCCACCACCATGTCGTTTCTCAACGTCACCGGCTGGTCGGTGGGCGACCTGTGCCTGCTGCCTAAGCTCCACGCCATGATGTTGACCGGGCTCGCGGAGTGGGCGGTGCCGCACAAGATCTTCCGCGAGTTGACCATTGTGGGGGTGCGGTTCGACATCTGCCAGGAGCTGGCCAAGCTCGACGGCCTCATTGCGCGGGCAACCGACGGCGGTGGCACGGGGGCCGAATCGCCGGCGCACCGCCATGTACGGCACTTGTACAAGCAGGCGTCAACCCGCATGGCCAGCACCTTCCCCCACGAGGCCAAGGTCATCATTGCGTTGGAACCCGCCAACCAGAGCGTGATTGGCAGCATAGTGTTGTTCACCAACAAGAGTCTGCTTGCGCGGTTCTATCCGTTCATCGAGAACAGCTCGGCCACCAAGGTGCTAGTGGGCGGGATCGTGTGCCCTGTGATTGACCCGTCGTACTCCAACCTTACGGAGATCTTGAAGTTTGGCCTCATTTGCTCCGCCATCACCTACTTGCGCACCAACTTCTGCGAGAACCCCAATGCGGCCATGGACCAGTGCATCATGATGGACGTGCCCGACGACAAGTCGTTTGAGGGAGTCAAGGACATTGGCTTTGACCCGTGGCACGAGTACCGCGAGTGCTACGACCGCCTGAGCGGCGCTACCTTGATCTTTGAGGAAGCACTGTAACCCTCGGGGCATCGCCCATGGCACAGGGGCACTGCACGGCGCAGCGTCACTGCGCGCGATAATGCTTAATTTTTTGTTCTGGTGCCGGGGCATTTTCTGCGGCACCATTCCTCGGCCACTGGTCCAGTACTCCTCAGTCCTCCCCAATCATCGCCAATCATGCAACACCAATTCCCCATCTTCCACCAACAACGGCGTCTTTCCCCTGCCGTCACCTAGGACTCCTACGTGTGTAATATAGCCAAAACAATGTACTATTCTTTCAGCCACACGGTGCGCTCGATTCATGATGTTCCCCGCATAATCTATGTGGCGGAATGTGCGACTGGCTCCACACATGAACGCACCGTCACTCGAACCCCTCCAACGTAAACACATGCCCAACCGGTTACGGCGCCGGGGCAATTATGGCGCCACGTCAAGCCTTTCTTCTCTGACAAGTTCCACGTAGTGACCGGCGCAAGCCCCGGAGGTCGAGGCCGGACCATCGGGGTCGAAGGAGCACCCGGTGCATCTGCCTGCAGTACAGCTCCGTTTCTCCGGGGTAATCTGGGGCGGCCCTGGCCCCGTTCCGGGGTTTTCCTCACGGTTCCGGTTCCACCCTAACGATCACACGGGCATTGTTACCCCAGATTTTGGTTTGCTTCCCTTTCTCCGGGGCCAGGCCCGCTGGATTTGGTTCCGATGACCCGGGGTATATTGACACCGCATATATAAAGCATAGCAAATGCCCCACCATAGCCATTCTTTTCTGTCATTATCATCTACTGAATCCACTACAATACCATGGTTCCTCCAGTCGCTGTCGAATCCTCGTTGAAATTCAACCACCCTACCATCAAAGCCACCGAAGACCCTTTGGTGGAACAATTGTCGCTTAAGAGCGACGTTCTTATCAGACACAATGCCCCTCCTCCTACCTTGTACGAAGATGGTTTGTTGGAGAAGGGCACGCTCATCTCTTCTACCGGTGCCTTGATGGCCTACTCTGGTGAAAAGACTGGCAGATCGCCAAAGGACAAGAGAATTGTCGAAGAAGAAACGTCCGTGGACAACATCTGGTGGGGCCCCGTCAACAAGAAGGTGGATGAGTTGACCTGGAAGATCTCCAGATCCAGAGCGTTGGACTACTTGAGAACGAGAGAGAAGTTGTTTGTCGTGGACGCTTTTGCCGGCTGGGACCCAAGATACAGAATCAAGGTTAGAGTCGTGTGTGCCAGAGCGTACCATGCGTTGTTCATGACCAATATGTTGATCAGACCAACCAAGGAAGAGCTTGAAAACTACGGCGAGCCCGACTTTACCATCTATAACGCAGGCCAATTCCCGGCCAATGTCCACACCAAGGGTATGACCTCCGCCACCTCGGTGGAGATCAACTTCAAGGCCATGGAGATGGTCATCTTGGGTACCGAGTACGCCGGTGAAATGAAGAAGGGTATCTTCACTGTCATGTTTTACTTGATGCCAATCAAGCACCAGGTGTTGACGTTGCACTCTTCTTGTAACCAGGGTGACGAGAAGGGAGATGTCACGTTGTTCTTTGGTTTGTCCGGTACCGGTAAGACTACCTTGTCTGCCGATCCAAAGAGAAAGTTGATTGGTGACGATGAGCACTGCTGGTCCGACCAAGGTGTGTTCAACATTGAAGGTGGTTGTTACGCCAAGTGTTTGGACTTGAGTGCAGAGAAGGAGCCAGAGATTTTCAACTCCATCAAGTTCGGGGCCATCTTGGAGAATGCTGTGTACGACCCTCACTCCAGAGTGGTTGACTACGCCAACTCTGACATCACCGAGAACACCAGATGTGCCTACCCGATTGAGTTCATTCCATCGGCCAAGATTCCATGTTTGGCTGACACCCACCCAACCAACATCATTTTGTTGACCTGTGATGCTTCTGGTGTGTTGCCACCAGTGTCGAAGTTGACCAACTCCCAGGTGATGTACCACTTTATTTCCGGTTACACCTCGAAGATGGCGGGTACCGAAGAAGGTGTTACTGAGCCAGAGGCTGTTTTCTCTGCCTGTTTCGGCCAACCATTCTTGGTGTTGCACCCAATGAAGTATGCTCAACAATTGGCCGACAAGATTGACCAACACAGGGCCAACGCCTGGTTGTTGAACACCGGCTGGGTCGGTTCTTCGGTGTCATCTGGAGGTAAGAGATGCTCTTTGAAGTACACCAGAGCTATCTTGGATGCGATCCACAGCGGTGAGTTGGCCAAGGCCGAGTACGAGACCTTCCCAACGTTCAACTTGAACATTCCTAAGTCTTGTCCCGGTGTTCCATCGGACATCTTGAACCCAACCTCCGCGTGGACGGAAGGTGAAGCTTCGTTCAAGAAGGAGGTGAAGACTCTTGCGGGCAAGTTTGCCGAGAACTTTGTCAAGTACTCTGACCAATGTACCACCGAGGTGAAGGCTGCTGGACCAGAAGCTTAGTTTATCGATTTACGGTTTGGGATTACTATCTACAAGGATATCAATTAAAACGAAATACGGAAAACCCTGTAGTCAGCACGCGATTGTACAATTATCGCCCAAGAGAGGGCGAAATAATACTGTGCTTCACTGCGGAATAGAGTAGATCGCGAGGCTAACGGCCGCATTTCACCCGCTGCGCATGAATGGTTATCACGGGCCGTCGTTTCTGGGAAGAATGCCCCGAACGTGAGCGAGGGGTGTCTCGAGAGATAGAAAGACGCTGTCTAGCGGGGGAAATACAGCATGGAGAAAAGCGGGAAACGGGGTGAAACAAAACGGCCAGCGTTTTGCGCAGCCGGAACCAGGGCCATTTTTCCTCCCCATTTCGCAACTATTTGCACCCATGCCGCGGAGCGAACCACCATCGCAATACCACCGCAGAAAAATCACATTCTCCCATTGTTAGCCAAACCAAACGGCAATGTAGGACACATTGTTGGTCCGCGGTACAAAAGCAGCACCAACCGACGTGGTAGGTGTCACACCCCACCATGAGTTGCCACGCCCTGTTTCTCCAGGACGTCTATGGCCAGGTAGAGGCGAAGATGACAACCGCCGCGGAGAAAATACCCCGCGACATGTCTTGGTGGCCAATTGTTTTTCTCACAGCGTGCCTTTACTTTGTGGTGCGCCGAGCCCGAATGGAGATTGCCTACCGGCGGTCGGGCGCCGTATGGCCCGCGTACGGTACGGACAAGCTTCTCGGGTTCAAGGTGGTGTATGACATGCTCCAACAGCGGCGGATCGGGCGCGCGCCCGATTTTTTCCAGCGCAAGTTCGACGTGACCGGGGTGTACACCGGCGGGCTTCTTGTGGGCGGGCGGTACGCCATCACTACGCGCGACCCGGAGAACATCAAGGCCATCTTGGCGACGCAGTTTGGCGACTTCAACTTGGGAAACCGGCACCAGCACATCAAGGTGACACTCGGCGACGGCATCTTCACCCTCGATGGTGCCGGGTGGAAGCAGTCGCGGGCAATGTTGCGGCCGCAGTTTGCGCGGGAGCAGATTGGCCACGTCCAGCTGTTAGAGCGGCATGTGCAGCGGCTCGCGAGGCACATCCGGCGCACCCAGGGCGCGCGGTTCGACATCCAGCCGCTCTTTGCGCGCCTCACCATCGACAGCGGCACGGAGTTTTTGTTTGGCGAGTCGTGCGACGCGCTCCGCGACGACGACGTTGCCGGCGGTGGCACTGGTCTCGACCCGGCGCTCAAGCGGGTGTTTGCCGAGGCCTTCACCTACACCCAGACGGTGTTGTTCAAGCGGCTCAGTCTTCAGAAGTTGTATTTTTTGGTGGACGGCCGGCGGTTCCGGCACCACAACCGCGTGGTGCACCGGGTCACGGACTACTTTGTCAACCGGGCGTTGTCCGCGACACCCGCAGAAGCAGAGAAGGCGTCGCGTGGTGGCTACGTTTTCTTGTATGAATTGATGCGGCAGACGCGCGATCCGCAGGTGTTGCGCGACCAGTGCTTGAACGTGTTGCTCGCGGCGCGCGACACCACGGCGGGCCTCCTCTCCTTCTGCATGTTCGAGTTGGCCCGCAACCCCGCGGTGGTGCGCGAGCTCCGGGCGGAGATTGGGCGCTACTTTGGTGCGGGCGACGCCGCCGACGTGGCTGCGATCTCGTTCGAGTCGTTGAAGAAGTGTCGCTACTTGCGTGCCGTGTTGCACGAGACGCTCCGGCTCTACCCGGCGGTGCCGGCCAACTTCCGCGTTGCCACCCGTGACACCACCCTCCCGCGCGGCGGCGGGCCTGACGAGAGCTTGCCGGTGTTTGTGCCGCGCGGCACCATGTGCGTGTACCAGGTGTACTCGGTGCACCGCAGCGCACGGTACTACGGCGCGGACTGCAACCAGTTCCGCCCAGGGCGGTGGCTCGAGCCGGGCGCCACCAAGTTGGGGTGGGCGTTTCTTCCGTTCAACGGCGGGCCCCGCATCTGCTTGGGCCAGCAGTACGCGTTGACGGAGGCACTGTACGTGGTCGTGCGGCTCTTGCAGATGTTTGGTCTGCTCAAGTCGTATGATGATGAATATCCACCAGCCAAGGCGACCCACTTGACCATGTCGCTTTTCAACGGTGCCAACATTTCCTTTGAGTGACCGCCGCTGGGTATCGCTGACGTGGAGTCTGTAGGTGACAGAGAAGAGAAGCACCAGCACCTGTATGTTTAAATGCCGGGGAGTACCTGGATGTAGCAGTAAACCACATGGGCATGAGTCTGTGGGACACTGCGGACGCGAAGAGCGAGGCGTCTGGATTGTAAATTATTTTGAAATTGCCCGACAGTTTTTGTTGTGAATGTGGCAGGACAGCGTTTGATCTTACCGACTTATTCTTTCGATTGTTCTTTCGATTCTTTCGATTGTTCTACTATTTGTTCTACTGATTGCTCGCCGGTGCTGTCCGCGGAGTATCACTCAATTATTCTCACAGACTACCCTCACTCACTCTCACCGCTCTCACACTGAACCACTCTCTCCCACCAACCACTCTCTCCCACCAACCACTCTCTCCCACCAACCACTCTCTCCCACACAATCACCATTATCCCATTAATGGCCCCATCGAACCCCCGTTTAAATTCCATTTCTCACTTCCTCTCACCCACCTCGTTCTACGGATCCTGCACTCGCGACACCACCATCCAAAACAAATTTTTGCTCTTCACCAATTGTCTTCCTCATGGCTTCCCCCTTGCTTAATTGGGACACCCAGGCGTTCGAAGACTGCTACAATGCCATCAAATACCTGTCCGCGCTTCCGAGTCTGCTAGACG
This sequence comes from Clavispora asparagi, assembly GCA_030573135.1. Classification (NCBI taxonomy): domain Eukaryota; kingdom Fungi; phylum Ascomycota; class Pichiomycetes; order Serinales; family Metschnikowiaceae; genus Clavispora; species Clavispora asparagi. The sequence continues at coordinate 55,634 of JAJMCU010000036.1, forward strand.
AGTTGCTCGGCGCTGACTTGCGGGCCATTCTCGCAGTGCCGCCAAGAAACGAAAAGAGCAGATCGGCGTTGGCCACAGCCGAATCAGGCAAACCGGTACAGTTTCTAAACGGCGACGAATACGAGTTGAACCGCCTGTTTCTTGCCGCAGCCTCCACGTTGGCCACAGAGCTAGATTTGGACGAATTGGCATGTGCCGAACTTCTCCAGATCGCTAGCACCCGCTTCGGCAAGGACTTCGATCTTGTGGATGCTGGCCGCTTGGCATTTGTGCAACGGTACGAGTATACCTTGAACATTTTGGGCCATTTGATCTCCACCCATAAGTTGGCCACGGTGGTGCCCCAAAGCCCAGGCTCCACTGTTCTCAAATCCCTTCTTACCAGTTTCAAGAAGGTCTATTCGTTGGCGCAGACGCAAAACGATCTCATCGACAAGCAAAAGGCCACTGGCGACCTAAATGATCTTCTGTTTGTCAACAAGGTGACGTTCATGAAGAAAAAGTTCTTCGACATCCACCAACTCCTGGCTCAGGTGTTGTTTTCGTTGATTGACACGTACATTGGGGAACTAGGCAACTGGGAATCGTATTTGCTGATTGTTACCAGTATCAATGAGTCCCTCACTGATGACTCTGACATCCTCTTATTGCATTTCATCCCTTCGTTGATGAGAATCGTCAGCAGCTTGTCTGACCTTTCCGACGATCAGGTGGCCAAATTCCACCAGAACTTCGTGTCCGCTCTTTCCGCAGATTACGCCAAAGTCAACAGCGGTGACGTTGTTAATTTGTCCAACTCCTCCATCCGCACCTATGTGATGGTAATTCAGCTAGTCTACTTCATTGCATTGGTACCGTGGTGCAAGGAGCTGTCTTCCCGCACAGCTAAATTTGATTTCGAAAAAGATATCTTGAAGTATGTCGAGTGGCTCATCAGTTACGGTACGCTCGAACAGCTTCTCTGCTACTCTGCGGAATCGGCACAACCCGACACCAAAGTGTTGCTCGAAAAGAGCAATTTATACGAGTTTAGACCTTTGCTCCAACGCAACTTTCCATCTTTGAAACCTGCCAAGTTCATCTACCTGGGAAACGAAGAATTGGTCCACGTAGCCAAGTCTCGGCCTGACCTTGGTAACTTGTCAAAGTTATGCGACTATCTGACGTTTGAAATCTCCACCTGCATTTCCAATAGTTTATTGGCTCCGTTCTTCCATATTTTTTTCAGCAACTTCATTAACCATGCGGCTATTGTTCTCACCCTGCTTCGCGACAGTGAGGAGGACTTCCTATTGTCGTCCATCAATAGGAAAGAGCTTGAACCGGAAGCGATTGCCGATGAACAGAAATTGATCCCCGACTCGGAAGATGATTTTGAGACTCTCGAGTTGAGCAAGAAGAGCAACAGCAACAACAAGGACGCAAACAGCCTAGATCTTGATGAAATTGCCAGCAGGGCCGAGTTGGAACGCTTCTATTTGGCTTTCGCATTCACATACACTAATAGACCAGAATTGGCAGAAGCATTCTGGACCGGCGACGACGCAAACATTGCGGGTTTCATCAATTGGGGTTTGGCCAATAATACGTCTCCGTTGATCACAGCTACTTTCTGCTTGCTTTTGGGAAGTTTGACTTGCAATGGTGAAACTGCCAGCGCTAAGGTATGGGATTTCTTGATCAATGCTCAAAACGGAAGCGTTAAGAGGAACGATTACTCCAAGATATCTATCGATTCTATTTTGCATTCTTTGACTTACTATGTGGATGCATTGACAGAGAATTTGGAACAGGACCTAAATACCCAAATGAAGCAACAGCAGCGGAAGCAAGAGTTCTTGTTTTCAAAATCTTATACAGGTAAGAGAGACCAGGAAATTAACAAGGCAATTTCCATCCAATTATCTGAAGACTCGGTTGTTTTCATTTCCGGATTTTTAATGCTTATTTCTTCGATCGTCAAGAATGCTAACCAAGATTCTACATTATCGAAGAATTTGAGACAATCAGCCTTTAACTGCTTCCATCCGATTATAGTTGGTTTTCTCAAATTTGACAATTTGATCGTTTCGGCAAAATTCCCCTCTTCGGAAGATAAGGTTCTGCCCGTGTTATTCCACGATGAGAATAGAACCATCATCATCAACTTGATTCTCAATTTGCTATCCGATTTTGCGGAAGGCGAGCAAAACTTAAATTTAAGATTCAAGATTTGGAATACTTTGGATCGTTGGATATGCCACAGTCTCTATGAATTGGAGACCAATACTTCAGCTCCCACGGAAACAACCCGGTACGCGGGAATATCATTATCTAATGCGACATTAACATCAGCCAAGAGTGAGCTTACAAAGTTGAGAATTCTTCATCGCGGAATTAATATGAAAAGTGGTTTTCTGATGAGTCTTACTAATGTCTCGGAGGTAATTAATTTTGTGAAGCTTATGAAGAACTTACTTACCCCTTTGAAGAATAGTGAGTCCATGTCACCAATTTCACTCTTATATCCGTCTAACTTGGGGGATGGCTACCGTCATAAGAACTTGATTGGTATCTGGCCCTATATGGAATATTTGATTGTTGAGGTTTTTGCAAAAGCATCCAAACTCAAGGATAGATCGCAAAAATTGATTTTGCAACAGACAGTATTATCAATGATTGAATCCTCTTTGAAGGAGATCGACTGGTCTTTCGTGAGCAATGTTGCCCCAAGAATTTTAATTGATTTACTGGACAAAGGCGACTCTTTTGCATCCCTGACACTTGTTTCTGAAGACGCTGAGACTTTATCATACCTGAATTTTGTGAAGCTCCACCATTCAGTTGCAATCTTGAACTATTTGTTTGACGAAGGAGCCTCTTCGGCTCTATTGGAAGTGGTTAACATCGGCGCCGAAACCATTAGTATGTCGCCAACTTTCAAAAATTTGGTGCATACTGCGTTGAATTCTTTGAACTCAGTATTGGCTCTTCAAGATACATTTATCAATGAATTGATTCCTATTTTGAAAAATACGAATGTTACGACTCCTACACCTTCTGCTTTGGGATATGGATCAAGCCTCAGCTTGACATTGTCCACCCCAAAGACTTTATTCGACAATGTGTACTATCCTCCTGATTTGGGAACGAAGGGTGTGTCATCATTTTACGAAATTTTCTTGTTCCACATCCCTAGCATTGTCCATGTGGCATTATACGTTGGTAACTCTGATATGGAAATTGCAAGTTGTGTATTGGATATTTTGTCGTACTTCTCCTCCAACTCCTTATTTGTATCAAACACAAATAGCCAGCAATTCTTGAAGAAAAACCGGTTATTGGACATTTTCAGCAGCATTGACGAGTCACTTAAGATTCAATATGGTTTCATACAACAGATCGAGACAGTCACAGACAGATTGGAGATCAAGTTCAAAATTTTGAAATTCTTGATGTCCAACTTACCCGAGACTAGTACGGTTACAGTGTCTCATCTTCTTCTTGGTTTTGATATAAGGGAGAATCGTTTGGAACTTGACTCCACACACCAAGAAGATATTTTGCTTCTGAGCTTGGCCAATTTGTTGATTTCCTCTTTGGATTTAATCTCTGAAGTCGACTACAGCAAGGGATACAACCATAATATCGGATTTGGCCCGGCAAAGTTGACATCTTTGATCATGGAAATCATTGTCAGCTTGTGCCAAAACCTGATTTCCTCTAAAGCTACTTTAGATTTCTTGAGGAGATATGATTTATTTACCAAGTTGTTAACTGCTCAACCGATGATAGATGATATGACAACATGGGAAAATCATAAATTTGACGGAAATGTTCAGGATGGTGTTAATAATGGTTTCATTTTCGACCAGGTAAGCTGCAAGGCATTTTTCAGCTTCATTAAGTATAGGAAGGCTGTACTTCAATATTTGTCGGCCGAATTTCACGCGACAACTTCTATGCACAGAAAGGAGTATTACGTGCAAATTTTGCTTGATGGGTCAGAATTCCTCAATGGTACGCCTAAAATTTTGAATTTCTTGGATATGTTGAATTACCAGTTTTTCAATCTTGACGACCATAAACTCGAAAGATTTTCTTCGAAGTATAACTTGGAAGCTCTATTGGTCGAAGTCGCGAATGATCAACACAAGGAGGGTGATAATGAACCGGTTGTAGGAAAGTTAATCAACCTCAGCTGTCAAATTGCTTCTCAAAAGCTTTTTTCCAAAGAAGCCAGAGAATCTTTCGCGAGAGATATCGATTCGGACTTCGGCTACATTCAAAAATTTTTAACGAAATTCACAAGCGTGAATAAATTGAAGTCCTTGCAATTGCAATGCTTACACTCTTGGGTGCAATTTATTCAAGTGGTCACAAGTGAAGGAGTGATCAACAAGTCCGATTTTATTTTACACGTCTTTCAGATTATTCTTCCTAAAGTCAACAACCAGTATTATGAGAAAGACATCCTGTTCGCCGAAGAGTTGATGTCCTTGTGTGTTTTGATCTTTGATTTGTATGAAGAAGAAAATGCTTCGAAAATTGGTGAAGAAAGTGCTCACAGCTTACAGAGGCTTTTACCTCTTTTCAAGACATGTGTGAATGGTGTTTTGTGCTTAAATTCAACCGCGGCTTTACGTTCAGATTTGTATCTCTTGCTTAATAAGTGTGTTCAAAAAAGCATCAAGGCAGAATCACCCTTGGCTGAGCTTTTGAATATCTTGCGCTCGACGGACAAAAAATTTATTGATGTTGTCTGCAATGACTCGATTTATTCTGAAGGAACACCTCGTGTGACTTCACTCATATTTATGGAGTCTTTGATTCATTTGGCGTGCATGGAAAAATCATCTACAATCCTCGATGCATTGACAAGAAATAATTCATTGTCATTACTAGTCAGATCGTTGAAGAGAACCGATGAAATCATCACTGCTTGTGATGCTAATGGAGACGATAAGAAGAAATCGGGGATAAATGTGGACACTCTTCTATATGAACTCACGGCGCTCAAATCCACGCTCTACCTCTTGGTGAGGATCGCTCAAACCAGGCAAGGTGCGTCGCAGTTGTTCCAAAATGAGATATTTTCTGTTATTAAGCAACTTAAATTTTTGGCTATCGATGCTGATTTGGGCTTAGACTTGATCATTGATCACGGTAACGAAGCCGGACAGAAGAGCCAAGAGAATGCGCGTATAAAACTCTCTTTGGATGTACCTATTGCTTTGGGCCAAAAGAAATATTCGACTGATGAGACGAAGCTAGTTTCCTACTATGAGTTTTTGGTGCCTACCTTTCAACTCGTGGCGACTATGCTTCTTTCCATGGGTCCTTCATACAAGCCAGGAATTCTCCAAGTTAAGGAACTTATGGAGCATTTCCATCGATTTATTGTTGGGGTTTTGAAGCGCGATAGTTTGCTTGAAGAGGGCGAGGATTACGGATCAAATGAAGGAATATCTTTTTACGGTTTGAAGGAGACGGTACGGCTCTTGTCATTGATAGATGCGGTGGTGGATGATAGTCAACCACAATAGGGCGGAAGTGCAGGCAGGATCCCCCGATTTAGCCATGCAGGAACCCCAAATGATGAGTTGCTCTTGCATGCATTTGGGGAAGGATTTCCCAAAACAGTACACGAATGACAATATTTTGTGAAACAGCAATCAACATTTTTGGCTGAGTCCTTTCACTTCCATGAGGACTGCGGAAAGCTAAATGAAAAAAAAAATAGAAATAAAAGGGTCTTAAAATTTAATCACCATTGTTGCTCGGCAACTCGTAATCCTATCGTACAATCTTGTCTTACACCCAAACGCCGCCTTACTGTGACAGTAGGGCTCATTTTCATGAACCAAGAATGAAAGTCTGTATATACCTGGTCTTCCCATTACCCGATTGGCATAAATGCTACTATGGGGCCAACAGTGCAGGAATATTATAGTTAGGATGGTTCCAAAGCTGCAGTGGCCAGGCCACTGAAACAAACAAACACTAAATTCATGAATAAGACAGAAATATTCGAAGGTCATCTATGGGTTATTTGATGGCAACAAAAATCTGGAAAAAATCGTGATGCATACGTCTTACAATCGTGATCATCCAAGAAAAAATAAGCAAAAAGGCTAGGCTGTTGGTCAAATGTGTGGACCTAACGAAGTTGCGAGAGAAGAATTTTACATGACGGCACTCGGGCATAGAGACCCCCGTAAAACTGCAGAGACCGGAAAAAAAAAAGAAAAAAATGACTGGGGAAGACCACAAGCCCTTTCTTTTTCTCGATTTTTTTTCTTTGACAGCTGGATGAAGTATTAATTATCGAAACCTAGGAACATTAAATTGTTCTCGAGGAAGCAAAGCGTTATGTAACCTGCATTGGCAGAGTGGGGTGGGCCAATACGGCATTAAATGCAGGAAAATAACCAAGAACTCTTATGTATTTGGCCCATTTAGACCGCGGAGACGCGACATGATGTCATTTAGCAGAATAGCTACATGGTCATTGACTGAAGTTTTTTCTCTCGTCCCAGACGGCATTGCATTTACAAAAGTGATAATTATACATATAAGATGGCTTTTGGACGCAGGTATATAATCTCAATTCCATTAGTTGCACTTTTTGACCTTTTTTTAGAAAAAACCTTATCAACTTGCATACCTTACATAATCTTCCGCTGCCCCTCCTGCAAGAGCACCTCTTTCTTGCAGCAATCGTTATCAGTGAAACCCTTACAGTTACTGAATAAGTTAAAAAATACAGCCGGTACCACATTCCGATTATATTAATAGTACCCGCTGAAGCAGAATTACATTTGAGTTTACCCCATTATGTTCAGCACAGCGAAGAAAGACAAACTGGAGCCCTCCCTCAATCTGATGGAAAAATATGGAGTGGACTTGACTCAGGACGAGCAGAGTAGCATTTCAAACTCCGCTGCTCAATTCCACACGAAAAGAAAGTTAGACTTAAGACATATCAATCTTATTGCTATTGGTGGCTCGATCGGAACTGGGTTGTTTATCACCATTGGATCCAGTGGTTTGGTGGAAGCTGGCCCTCTTGGGCTTTTGCTAGGCTACGGGTTCTGGACGACAGTCATTTTGATGTTGACGGTCTCCGTGGGTGAAATGGTTTGCTTTTTGCCGGTCGACTCCCCATTCTTAAGTATGGGAGGCAGGGTTGTTGACCCTGCTTTTGAGTGTGCCGCTTCCGTCAACTTCTGGTTGATGCAAAGTTTATACATTCCCTTTGAAATCACTGCTGTAAACGCTATGGTTCACTACTGGAGAGATGATTACTCTCCCGCCATTCCTTTGGTTATCCAAATTCTCATCTACGCTGCTCTTAACATCTTTGCTGTTAGAGCCTACGGTGAGTCTGAGTTCTGGCTTTCCCTCGGAAAGTTGATCTTGTGCATTGGCCTTTTGTTCTTTACCCTTATTACTATGTGTGGTGGCAACCCTAAGCACGACGCATTTGGCTTCCGTAATTGGCATGCCGCAGGCGGCCCAATTGCGGAGCATATCGGAACGGGCGCAATAGGTCGGTTGCAGGGTTTCTTGGCAGGTTTGTTCTCTGCGTGTTTCGTGGTTGTGTCGGCAGAATACCTCAGTATGACTGCTGGAGAAGCCAGAAACCCTAGAAAAAATATGGCTCGTGCCTTCCGCTCGGTGTTAGCCCGTTTGGTTGTATTCTACATTGGTGGTGCCCTCTCGGTAACCATTTTGATTGCTTACAATGACCCAGGCTACTTGGCGAAGACTGACTCTTCTTCCAACGCCGCGGCTTCTCCATACGTCGCCGCTATGAACAACTTGGGTATTAAGGTTCTTCCTGATATTGTTAACGTTGCGATCATCACTGCAGCCTTCTCTGCTGGTAACTCTTACACTTACTGTTCTTCAAGAGCTCTTTATGCTCTTTCGCTTAAAGGATTTGCTCCCAAGTTCTTCAGACGTTGTACGAAGGCCGGTGTGCCCATCTACTGTGTTGGTGTTTCCGTCTTGTTCTCTTTGTTGTCGTTGATGCAGTTGGGAAGCTCAGGTGCTAAGGTTTTGAACTACATGGTTTCTTTGTGTACTGGGTCTCAGATTCTCAACTACGCACTCATGGGTACAACTTATTTGTACTTCTACAGGGCATGCAAAGTTCAAGGCATTGCGAGAGAGGAATTCACTTTCACATCCTGGTTTCAACCTTACACCGCCATTTTTGCAACGATCATGTTGTGGATTGTTGTCGGAATTTTGGGATACACTGCTTTTATGCCAGGAAGATGGTCAGTTGATACATTTTTGTATAACTACGTCATGTTGTTCGTCACGCTTGCCGTCTTCATCGTATGGAAGGTTTGGAAAAAGACCAAGTTCATCAGACCGGAAGATGCTGATCTTCGCACTGGCCTTGAAGAAGTGGAGGAGAACGAATACCAAATTTATGCTGCCATGGAAGCTGGTGAACATAAGAGAAACCGCTTCATCGATAAGAGTTTGGGCTGGTTACTTTAGACAAGAATTTATATTTCAATCGATATTTTTTTTAACATAGGAACTACATCAAGATACGAGATATTTTGCGCTCCAAGCCTCGTTTCATGAAAATATTCTTTACGATTTTATGTATGCATCGTATGTTCGAGAAGTAGTGTAATCTATAACATTTAAGCTTGTCGCGTCCAATCCCGAAAGAGTCATCTCAGTCAATGCATTTGTGGCTGAAAATGGTGTCAAGTTGACCAAAAAGCCATTTGCTTTGATAACTGATAAGACCAGAAGTCTTTGCCCGGAGTCTCATGTTTCTATCATCGGTAACCAAAATGCAGTAACGGAATAATCTAGCGGCCTTCTTATCAAGAACCAAAGGATTATTACTATTGATTGTAGCATTGAAACCCTTCAAATGCTTTTTGCTCATCTCGTCGTGCTCGTTGACGACGTTCAAAATGGTCAGATCCACATTACTCATCCAACTGGGGTTATTTTCAAACTCAGTGGTTTCATTTATGTCACTGGCAACAGTTCCATCAAAGCGTAAAGGGACAATTTCACGGCTGAGATATAACTCTCTAATAATAATCACAGACCGTGTGGCAGCGTCCGCGATAGTCGCCTCCGCAGATTTCCGTAACGAGCGTAACTCTTGAAACACAATCAATGGAATCAGAACCTTAAAAACATGGTTCCTCACACACTTGAAAATACGACCACAGTGCTTCAACCAGATATTGGTGTCCAAAGTGATGTAGGTTAATGTGCTGTCTATACGATCACCCAAATCACCCTCAATTTGCACGTGGTTATTAGACAAAAATGGGATCACGTCTGAGTTCAAAACGTAGCTTTCACTGTAAAGTTCGTTGTATGTTTGTAGAGTTCTTTCAAAGTTTTTGTTATGTTGATCATTGTAACGTGCATGACTTTGCAAATCTTCCATTATCTTAGAGTCAGGGGGATTCTGGTGATCAAAATCAGACCCTTCATCAAATTCGGAATCAGCATAACCTTCAATTTCTTCGTCCTCCGCAATTTCTTCCCCTAACTCATTCCGATCATTTTGGATCCAGTCATCCTGATCTCTAATAAGAAACCAGTATTCGTCCTTTTCTTGAGGACTAATATTGCCAATGGTATTGGAATTGACAAGGTTTGCTGGTGATATTGGGGCAATGAAGTTGTTTTGAGTCATACGTGCATCACCATACATCACTTCATGAGCAAACGCAAATAAATCGTTCGCCATGTTAGGAACAGAAGAAGAGAGAAGGTAGTCACTGTCAGGCTTGAGGTGCGCCGACTCATCGAATTTGAAGCATTCAGCAGTGCGAACAAGTCCAAAGTCATACTTGTCAGCAAGTAACCTAGCCAATAAAATGATACGCACCAATCTTTCATCGTTATTTCTCTCTTGCTGATTAGCGGACTTGCTCTTACCCCTCTGAGAATTACCGTCGTTGCTATTATTGATGTTGATAATAGGCGAAGTTCCACATATTGGCAAGTCAAATAAATCTTCATCCAGCACTCCCGCAGCATCTAAATTAGAAAAGTCATTCTTTGGTGCAATAACGTCAAACCACAAAGTACCCCAACATTTCCACACCTCGGGCAAAAATTCATTTTGGTTAAAGTGCTCGATGTAGTTTGGATGTTGCAACAAATAGTTGCGGCAAATATTTTTCAAGTTGTTACTGTTGCCCACAACCGTAATCAACGCATTTAAATAGTTAATAAGCGAATTCCAGGGGAAAAATTTGCGGAATAGCCACAAAAACATATGCTTGGACTCCAGATACTTGTTACTCGCTTCACCAACAGCAATGAGGAAATAAAGCCAAATAATAATATGACGGGTAGATGCTTGTTTTGGTCCAATGAGATAGTGATTCAAGATACGGAACGACAATTTCAACACCGACTTGTTTATGTAAGTCAATGAATAGAACCAATCTGCAGCCGATAATTCAGAGGCAACCAAGAAAGAGCTCTCAGAGCCAGCAATACCGGGAGGACTATTGCCCAAGATATCTTGACCGTCATCTTGCATGCTAACACTCTTCGAACGACGCTTCCGCTCCTTCTTTTCTCTTCTCTCCTTCAAAGCCTCAGGGAGGTGAAATATCTTTGCAAAAGGGTTTTTCGGATCACCAAATCCAACAAGATGATTAACATTAGCGATGGCAAAGAGGGAACCTTTGTTGAACCAAAAATTCATTTTTTCGATTGTGTTCAACACGTTCCCCTGGTGGTCATGCTCCTGTTGCTTTACGTACAGATCGTAAGGGTCAACACCGTACTTATTCTGAACTCCACCGGGGATGCAAAATGACTTTGTGAAAAAGTTGTAGCCATGAGAGTCGCAGCCAAAGGTAACGCCATAGCGAGTAACCAAATCAATACCGTACTGGATTTGCGCATCAAGAATGTTCTCCACCTGGTTACCGAGCTGGTCGATGTTATTAGTGGTGGATCCCACGTTGGAATGGATGCTTAAAAGCACCTTATGAATTTTGATGAAATCAATGATGGGTAATTCGAGAAGAGAGAGAATATTTCTCTGGGTGCAAATGTTTTCCACTACAAGGCGCAAGTACTGCTGGGTGGGGACGAACGGGTCTCTGCAAATGACAGACTTGCCGATGTTGACAAGCGCATCTAAGTTGTCTTGTTGAACGGTGCACATATGGTAGTAAATCTTACCGTGGCCATACATGGTCTTCATAACCACTGAGTACCAGTACTCAGCACTGATTTTCCAGTCAATGAATCTCGAGGCATATAATGCAATGGCCATGCGGGACAAATCACCGAGTTTTTCGCACCACCAGCCCTCCATCTCCAACGAAGGGTCAGTCAAGTTGGACACGGCACTGAAGCAGTAGGCGATGAAGCAGGAAAAGATCTCATGTTCCTGGAAGACGCTCATGATGTTTTTTAGCACCTCCAAGAAGCCGACAATACCGTAGACCCACATGCGGCGGGGGATTTTGTACAAGTCGACAATGTTCTTGCCCGTCTTAAACTGGGCCGTGTTGGAGGTTGGTTTCAATGCGGTGATGAGAAAGTCGTAGTAGTTGTTGAGCAACGTGACATTGTGGTAGTAGATGGTCCACAAACTGTTCGAGAGGTCGGTGGTGTTGACGGGCACCGGGGACTGCAATGCTGCCGGGGAGCCCAGAAACTGGGGCTGCAGCTGACTGTAGATGGACGAGGAGTACTGGGTGGACACGGACGCCAAGTTGCTCTGGTTGATCTTGATGGTCAACTCGATGCAGCTCTTCTGCACGATTTCCTCAAAGTTGACTATGTTCTTGTATGTTTCCTTTAGCTTGGTGGCAAGCTGCTGCTCCTCCTCCGACATGGCGCGCTGCTGTGCCGAGGGCCCGGACTGGGGCTCCAGCGGCGCTTGCAGTCCAGCGGGCAGCTGTGACAGGCCGTCGTACTTTTGGGACGGCGCCGGCTGTTCCACCATGGGACTGGAGCCTGTCAGGTCGGAGTTGCTGTGGCCAGGTGCGTGGTTGGCGCCGGGGCTGGATGGCATTTCGTACGTGGACGGAGTAGGGGTCTTCAGCGCCATGGCGGATTGTGGCGCAGGCTTGCGGGCGGTGCGGCGGTGCGGTGGGGCGGCAAATCGGTTTGCGGCCGTCGAGAGCACCTGCGGGCTCAGGGCCCCACCCGGGAGGCCGAGGGGCGCCTGTGCGGTGGTGGGGGTGCGCTTGGACGACGGGTTGCTGGGGTAGCCGGACATGCTGTTCTGGCGTTTTTGCTGGGGAAGCGAGGGCCCGGAAAACAGCGGCGGGAACGCGAGCGGCTGCAGATCGGGCAGCAAGTAGTCCGGAGAGGTGCCGGAGGGGCCGTGCAAACCGGGCGGGGTGTTGTTCATAAGGAGGCGGGCCTAGGGTTCAGGGAGCCACGGCCTCGGGAGCGGGATTGCAGATCCGGGGGGACGGCGGCACAAACACTGGAGGCCAGGGGCTGGCGGACAGGGGATGGATCGACGCGAGTCCGGTGCGGAGGGGGCCCGAGGTTCAGTCGGGGGATGCAAGCACGAACAGTATGGACCCGGGGAAAACAGGGGCAAACGGCGTGTGTCGGGTAGTTTTTGCGGGAAAAGACGATGCAGCGCAGTGGCAGATGCAACTAACAGGGGTGCAGCACGCAAACGGGGACGAGAAGGGGGGTTTTGGGGGCCCAATGAAGCAGTGGGTGAGAAGGCGGCAAGGTGAAGCGACCCAGACAGAGGATTATCGCGGTGTGCGCACGACTGCGACCGGGTGGCACGGGGATGAAACCCGGAATGCGGGGCGGAGCGGGGGGCAAGGGAGGGGCGGCTCGGGGCGAGAGAAGCGGGTGGGGGGGCGACAGAGAAGCACACGGCGGGTGGGTGTTGGCTACGGTGGCGGGCATATGGCGGGGTGGGGCCGTGGTGCCGGATATGTGTGGCAGCGCATGACTAAGCGCAACCGGTGCGCGGTGCGATTTCCTCACTTTGTCCGTGCGATTGCCTCGCGATTTCGCCAGTGCGACGGAACGAACATGTGACGGAACAGGCGATGCAACATGGCATGTTCGGCCAGTGCGGCCGGTGGTGTAGGGGGTGGGTACCGTGGCGGCACAGCGGAAGTGGCGGGTGTAGGGGAGACAAAATGACGAGGAGAAGGGGAACCCTATTTTGGCACCGCCAGGCGGGACGGGAGAAAAACGGGCCAGATCGGCGGAGGTGAAGCGCAGTGGGCCGAGCCAGGAGTTCCGCGGCGCACGAAAATTTTCGACGCGAGCCAAGACTTGGCATTCCAGCACGAAGTGCGACCGGGGCGGAGAAATACAAGTGGAACAGTGTCGTCACATGTCTACTAGTCGTCAGTTCAGTATGGCATTCGAACTCCAGTACTGGCGCTCGAACTGGACTCGAACTCCAGTACTGGGGCTCGAACTGGACTCACTGACTCGCAACACCCTCAACTTGCCCAAAGGCCTCGGACACGCCGACTACACTAACCTCCAATGAATAATGTATTAACATGTAGCTAAATAATCCGCACAAGCAGACCGCCTCACACCGCCATTAGAACGTCAAAGCAACGGAATATAAAAGACGGGAGTAAAGTGAAAATCGACCCAACCAGCGCAACAACCAGGGGCTGTCCGATTACTTCAACTTCTTCTTTGGTCTCAATTGGTTGGTGTGGCCACACTTTCTCTTTCTGCAGTTGGTGGCTCTTGGTGGCAATCTAGCGTAACATTTACGGCAGATGGACTTCTCACAGTTGTACTTGGAAGCTAAAGCTTTCAACGATGGCTCAATCATAGCTGTCGATAGGGAAGGAAAACTTTGTATGGGAGTGAAAAATGTTTTTTTGCACCGAGCGAGGCAACATTTGCTGGTGCACGGGTGCGCCTGCCACCGCCCAATGGGGAAATCCGCGGGTATGTGCCGGATGTGACATCTCCAGCGCATCACGTGTGTGGTGCGACTCTTAGGGCTTGTGCCCGGGGTGCGGCATCCGCACGCAACGGGTGGAGTTCGGTTGCGGGGTGCTATCTTTCCATTATTGGCAGCGTCCTCCACTGTGGGACTGGGTCTGTTCGAGTGAGTCGGTGGTCTACTATGAAAGTGCATTTTGTAATGAAAACGAGTTTCTCAGCGTCTAATCCTCCACTGAGTCACGGGCGCAGTGTAACAGGATGTCCAGGATACGGTCACTGCTGACCGAAAGGGAAAGTGACAACGACGTAAAATGGGCGTAAGAGATGTAACAGGTGAAATATACTTGAAATAAAGTAGACTTTACGAGATAAATAGAACGAGATATACTAGAAATGAGATAAGTCAATGATAAGTAGAATCGAGGGTGGAATTAGTGGTGGAATTAGTGGTGGAATTAGTGGTGGAATTAGTGATGGCCCTAGTGATGGAATTAATGAATTGAAATCAATAAGGCACTCTCAACGCAGACAACTACAACATTTCAAGTTAATGGTTTCATATGTTAGCCCATAATAACATGTCCCGCAACACTAGTTCAACCGTATTGCTTAGTTGGCCGCATACAAGTTCTTTCGTTTCGGTCACACTGCAAACTACGCCGTAATCACTCTATTCGTCATTACTCATTAACGTCAAAACGAAGACGTGGCCATTCTCAATAAGAAAATAATTGCACCCCGAAACACGAAGGTTAAAATTATCTCTGGATCAAATTGCTTCAGAAACAAGCTTGATCACGGTTTTGCATCCTTCCCGTTCGCCTCTCATTACTGTGGTCCACGCGCTCTCACCGCATATGTAGAAGCGCAATTGCTCCAACGCCTAAACACATCCAACATATCCACATATATCCCAAAATATTCCAGAATATCCCAGGAAAACCCAAGGCGTCCCGAGGCATCCCAAGGCATCCCAAGGCATCCCAAAATGTCTCAATCATACATGCTCCAATCAAAACAAAACAGCCCAAACATAAATGCCAAATCGCCTGGTGTACGGGTGTCTTCCTGCCCCAAACCACCTCAACACAACCATCACCTTTACTGGCAATTCATCAATGGACTCCCGCAAAACGGCACCGGACGCCCCAAATGTGGATGCATCGCAGCCACTCAACAATGAGGGTGAGTCCAACTTCGATGATGTTCCTTTTTCCCAATTCGGAGATGGATCCAATCCCACAGACCCAACGAACGGGATTCCGGACAATACCCATACGGAAATAGCCCCTGCCGCTGTTTCCAACGCTGGCGCAAATGTCACCCCAATGGTTTCCATTGACTTGCCCCAATCGGAAGAGATTGTGCCTCAGCACACTTCAGAAGGATTGCATGTTGAGCCCAGCAATGAACCAAGGACTGAGTCAAACGCCGAGCTGGCATCAGACCAAAACACAGACCCAAACACGTCTACGTTGTTCCCCCAGAGCACAGGCCAGCAATTTGCCACGCCACTGAAGTCCCTTCCGTCTTTGAAAGATATCGAGCGTATCACAACCCCAAAAAGCTTTAGTGTAGCGAAAGATGGCGTATCGGCGCAAGACGTGGGCAGTTCGCCTGTTGTGCACCACAAAAGTGCTATTCTCGAGAATTTGGCGGAAGTCAACGAAGATGACTTTGATGGTGCAGCCGACGATACGTTTGCCGAAAACACTCGTCCTAACCCTGCGTCGGAAAAGGCAACGGAATTAGATATGGTTGCGACGTTTCTTGGTACAGAGCCGGAGAACCTTTTGGGACTTAACTCTGAGGTTTTGTCCAAAGTAGCCCATAGATCTCGTCAGTACCAGGGGGCTCTTTCTGAGCTCTCGTTCTTCAAGCTCAACCAGGAGCTGATTCTTCAGGTTCAACAGAAGAAACTCGAAATGCTACAAAAGAAAATCGACAAGTTGAGTGCATCCAACTCTACACTTGCATCTGATAATGAGTCGCTTTCTGCAGATGCAAGGACCAAGGAGGGGGCCATTTCTGCATTGAAAAAAGAAAACACCGTCTTGTCGGACAAGGTGTTCAAGTTGGAGGCGTCTGTTAGTGATGGGAACAATCGCCACTCCATTATACTTGGCAGCAAAGACCAGGAAATTTTCCACCTTAATGAGGCTATAAACAAAATTGCGAAATCCAATGTTGAGCTGGGCCAGAGACTCAGTGAGTTGACCAAGGAGTTGAGCGAAATCACCAACGAGAAATTCAGCTTGAAGCTTGATTTGAGTAAGGCCACAAACGAGCTTTCATACACAAAGAACCAAAAGGAATGGTACGAACAAGAGCTAAGAACTGTGCAAGACAGACTAACCGCTCTCATCAAAACGCATGAAACCGACTACTTGAAGAATTCTAACCTCATTTCATCTTTATCTAACGAAAAGGAAAACTTAACCAGCTTGAGGGATTCATTACAAGCACAAGTTAAGGAGGTCCTAGCTAATTATGAAAAAGAAAGTGCCAATGTCTCAGATTTGGAATCGAAACTTGAAGTGCAAAAGATAAAGTTCTCTAGAGACTTGTCCGCAAAAGATGATACCGTGGAACTTCTCACTCTACAATTAAATGAGCGAGACGAAAGAATCGCCCAATTGGAGGGATATGCCGAGGACTTGAAGACCTCAACCGCAGATTCAATTGACAACTTGCAAACAGAGCTTTCGGAGAAGGAAGAAAGTTTAATGAGGCTCGAAGAAAAGTTGAGAAGAACCGAAGATGCTTTAGATTCTGAGTTGCACAAAGAGACCGAACTTCCTAAATTAGCTCAATCTGCGGAATTAATTATGCAAACAAACCCACTGGGTATCTCCTTGTCTGCCCTCTACACTGAGTTTAACCACCTCAAAAAAGAATTGGTTTTAGAAAAGTCACAGAAAGAGAAACTTGCGTCTCAGTTACAACATTTTATTGCTGAGCTCGAGTCCAAAAAGCCTGCTATTGCCAATTACAGAAACCAAATACAATTCTACGAACTGTCCATGAAAGATATTTTGGGTAAAATGGAAAGTTTGAGGATTGATAAGGTAGAAGGCGAGAAGGAGATTAATAGAATGAGAACTAGGTTGACGACTTATGAGGCGGAATTGCAGACCTTGAAACACTTATCAAAGGATCTTGGAAAACAATTATGTTACTACTTAATCCACTCAAAGATCCGAGAAGGTAATGATGATCCTTTGACCTCGAACGAGAAAAAGATTATTGATCGCATTTTGGCCAAAAGCGGTAACAAAAATTCTGCACCCGAAACGGATACAGACCTTTTGATTTCCGAAAGACTACTCGGGTTCTCCAGCATTGTTGAATTGCAGAAGAAAAACGAGGAATTGCTTATGGCGGTCAGACTGTTCGGCAAGCAACTAGAGGAAAAAGAGAACGAGTCCAATGGGTTCGAATCGGCGGCAGTTGAAGAAGCCCGTGAGGCTATTTTGACTTTGCAAGGAGAATTGGAAAGTGTCTCTGTCAAATTGGATGCTACTACGAAGGAAAGAGATTTGTTGAAGGGTATCAATCAAGGGTCCTCCACTACAGAGTCCGGTAGCAGCGTTGAAGTCAGATTACTCTCGGACTCTAACGTGGAATTGAAAAAGAGAGTTGCGTCAAGTGAATCTACCTTGAAGGATCTCCAGAAGCAATCAAGCGAAAGAATAAGATCCTTGAGTGAAAAGTTGAGTGAAGCAAACAATAGCCGCGAAGACTTACAATTAAAACTCGCTTCTGCTAAGCATTCTGTGGAATTAGCAGAAGGAAGACTTGACAACTCTAAAAAGCTTTTAAGCAACTCAAACAGGGAGATTGAACATTTCAAGAAAGAAGCCGCCTTCTGGAAGGATCAGGCTTCTAAGCAAGAAGATCTCTTGGTGAAAAAATCCAATGAATTGAGAGATATTGAGAGAAGCTTGATCCTTGCGAATGCTTCTTCTAAGAACTTGACCGTTGAAAGGGAGTCATGGACGAGTGCACAGGCGTCTTTGAGGGATGAAATTCAACATTTGAAGAAAGACAAGGAACATCTCAATACATTCGTTCTTAATTTGCAGTCTTTGCTCAAGGAAAGAGAAACTTCCAGCGCTGAACTATCCAACAAATTGGGTCAAAGCGTTGAAAACTACCAGCAATTACAAGCAAGCATTTCTGATAAGGAGGAAAGAATACAGATATTGTCCTCGCAGTCTGAGATGGCATTGAGAGCCCAGAACTCTAAGCTTGAGCAGGTGAATGAGTTGAGTCAAATTTTGATGGACACAAAATCAAAGTTGGCCGAAAAGCAAGCTTTAGTTGATGATCTTAAGAAGCAGCTCTCGGCCCAAGTACCTCAAGTATCTCGAGCTGTTATCTCGACTGAATCTTCTTTCAGAGGTGCATACGACGGTACGAATATCCTGTCGTCGGAGTATGAGGATTTGAAGAAAGACTTGAGGATCGCTGAAGTTCAAATTTCGGAGTTCAGCAATATTGCTAAGGCGGCTGTAAATGCTCTTATGGCAGCAAACGAGTCATATGACAATTACCGAGCTGATACCGACGAGAAATTGGCATTGCTACAGAATGAGAGAGACTCTCTTTCTCAACAGGTGGCCAACCAGCTGGAAACGATTAGTGCTCTTCAAAAGAGCTTGCAAGAATCTGAAGAAAAGTTCGCTAATGAAATACAGGAGGTCAAGTCTAAGCTACATGAATATTCCTTGAAGGCTGGTTCCTACGATGCTTTGCAAAAGGACTTCGAGACTAAACTTGCGGTTATTAAGAACGATTTGGAATCGCAAGTCAAAATCAATGAAGAGCTCCAGAAGAACTACCATTCAAAATTGACAGAATGCGACAATTTAAGAATGGAAATTACTTTGGAAAAACAAAAAACAGAGGAGTTGACTACAGAGGCCCATCTGATTAAGGCTGAGTTGAATTCTACTGAAGAGAAATTGAAGACTAGTGAAAATCAATTGTCAGAATTGAAATCCAACGGCAGCGAAGAATTGGAAGAACTCAAGGTAAAGCTTAACGACTTGCAATATCAATATTCGATTGCTCTTAACCAACTAGAATTGAAAAACTCTAGTACAATTTCTGCGGGTGCTGATGATGGAGAAGATTTGAGAGAGGTGATCGGATTTTTGCGTCGTGAAAAGGAAGCGGCAGAAGTTAAGGTCCTTACGCTCAGCGATGAACAGGCCCATTTGACGGCTCAAATTGAAAACTTAGCTTCTGAGTTGAGCGCATCCAGATCTCAACTTTCTAGATTGCAAACAGTTAAGATCCAACTCGAAGACTCGAGTAAGGATCATTCCAGGTTGATGGAACAGCTTGAGCAGCTCAATATTTTGCGCGAAAGCAATACGACTTTGCGTAACGAGAACAAAATCACTCTCGAAAGAATAAACCTGTTGGAAGCCGAGTTAGCTCAATTGAGAGCCTCGCGTCCAGGCACAGAATCAACTTCTGAAACTGACAGTGCAGTGCGAGACCAGGAGGTGAAGCTTCTTACTGAGGAAAACAAAAGGTTGAAAAACCAGCTTAACAACAACGAAGAGCTTCAGAATTTGATGCAACGTTTTGAGAATCTCAAGAACGAATTTAAATCCAAACTTCTGGGTCACAGAAATAAGAATAAGGAGCTTGAAAAACTGCTTTCCGATGCCCGTTCCTCTCTTGAAACCTCTCAAAAAGAGCTTTCATTGGCTAGAGAGGCTGTTATTGCTGGTGATTCAAGTGCTGAGATTGTTCAATTGAAGACACAATTGAAGAGTGCGGAGGCTGCTATTGCGGAGAAGGAGCAAAAATTCAACCAACAGATCAGCGAACTCAAAGACACTTACGAAAAGGATAAAGCATTGTTACAATCCAGCTTGCGTAACGAATACGAAGAGAAATTGAGGAGTATTCCAAGCAGTGTCACGGATGCATCCCAATCTGAGGATGAGATCAGAAAACAAGTTGAACAAGAATTAGAGGCCAAGTCCAACGAAGCCATTAAGCAATTAACTGAAAAGTACGAGAAGGAAGTTGATTCCAAGGTGCAAGAGCAGGTTCGTGCGAAGTTGGCTCAGGAAAATACGACTGGAGCACAGGATGACGAAGCTCGCACGCGACTCACTCGGGAATATGAGGAGAAAATCAAGCAAATGAATGCTGATTTTGAGACGCAATTGAAGGACCAAAAAGCCAGTGTCACCAAGCAGGTGGACAAAAAATACGAGTTCAAGCTTCGTGTTTTGAACCGTAAAGTCGAAAAGCTCGAAAAGGAACAACAACTGGGAGACTCCGCAAAAGCTGCTTCTCCAGTTCCTCCGAGTATTCCAGCGACTCCTTTGGGCCACCAATTTACAGAGAGCACGTTAAGTGTGTTCCGCCCTGCGAACAACATCGGAACTACTGCTAACGCCACAGTTAAGACTACGCTGAAGGCTAATCAAGGAAAAGCCAACAACCAAGGCGATAACAAAAATAATAAGAAGCGGCCCAATAACGACGGCAAGGGCCAAGGTAACAAACGTCCTAAGGAGTGAAAACGCTTCTGAAGTGCTCGTTATACTATAGAGACCCCGACGATTGGAAAAGAGAGTGCATGGAACGGGGCGCAACAAAGATTTTCATGCGATAAGGTGTCTTGTGCGTCACCCCATTTACGACCATGCAGAGCCACTATTCTTCGCATCTCGTACCGCTGCTCCATTCCGATACGACGTATTTAGTTACACTAAAATGATAATGTAAAATCTATATCGTGGGTAAATACTACTCAGGTCTTTCTGCTAGTTTCTTTTTTCGCCTGGTTTCTTTTTTCGTCTGGTTTGGCTATGTTGCAACCTTGGCGGACCCTTTTATCTGCGTTGCAGCGCGTGCGGCGAAGAGTTTATGCACTAACGCCGTTGTCAGGTGAGTAGTCAAGATGCGAGGTGCATATCCATGACTAACGCAGTCTTTACATCATGTGCGGGCAGCGGTCTTATATAAAGACAGAGAATCCTGTTCGGCCCGTGATCGGCCACCGCAGATTCAGAAGATAATTGAATCAAGCAAAAAAAAAAAAAAAAAAACGCACACCCGAGCTTTAAGCGCATTTGTCCAGACCCTCAAAACCGTCATCGATACAAACTCACCATGGTGACTCAATCGGGAAAGAATACAGAAGATCGGATCTTGCTGGAAATCGATAGAACCGAAAGTGTGGAGAAACTTGATATGCTACAGAAGGCACTTTCGGTGCATCCGATTGCTCTCAAGTCGATGTTGTCGTCATCCAAGCTCTCGTCTATGACGATGAGAAGAACCTGGTCAGTTCAAGATACGCCCAACGATAGTGGGACCGAGAGCGATAAGGATGAAGAGGAAGCAAGGTTGACCAACCAAGAAATGCCGGAAGATTCTGAAGATCTTGAGGAGGACGAGAAAGAGCCCGAAGAGAAACCCAAATCGATCTTCCGTCGTCGGGAAAAATACGTCATCGTTGTGTTGGGCGGTCTTTCTGGGTTCTGGTCCTCCATTTCATCCCCCATCTATGTGCCTGCACTCTCTCAGATTGAAGACTCGTTCAACATTACCGAGTCCCAGGCCAATATCACTATCGTGGTCTACTCCATTTTCCAGGGATTGGGCCCCAACGTCTTCGCCAACTTGGCCGATTCTATGGGCCGGCGGCCGATTGTGTTGGCTTGTCTCTTCATGTACGTGTTGGCCAGTGTTGGACTTGCATTGAACTCCAACTTTATTGGTTTGGTTATCCTCCGGTGTATTCAGGCGTTTGGTATTTCCTCGACCATTTCGCTTGGAAGTGGAATTGCGAGTGACATCACGGTAAGAGCCGAAAGAGCTTCTTTTATTGGCCTCACCACCGGTTTGGCGCTTTTGGGTCAGGCATTTGGTGCATTTGTCGGCGGTATGGTTTCGTCCCGCTGGGGTTGGAGAGCCATTTTCTGGTTCTTGGCCATTGCATCAGGTGCCACCTTTGTGGTGATCTTTTTGTTGCTTCCCGAAACAGGGCCTACTGTGGTTGGTGTTAGAGCAGACACTTTGCCCAAGAAGTGGACTTTTATCTCCGTTGCCCCCATCATGCGTACTCGTCTATTTCGTGACCGTTTGAACAATAAGCCGGATCTCGAACCGGCCTTTGACGCTACCAAATTTCCTCCTCGCAGAAATAAGGGCCCTTTCGCGATGTTCAAGACGTTACAGATCTTGACATATCGCCAGGTCTACATGACGTTGCTTCCCGCGTCCCTCTGCTATGCATTGTGGCTTATGATGCTTACTACGTTGTCTCATGAGCTCACCCGGAATTACGGCTACTCTCTTGACAAAGTAGCGATTGCCTATATTCCCAGCGGGCTTGGAGGTTTGGCAGGGTCCATTATCATTGGCCGCATTCTCGATTACTCGTACAAGGTTTACTTGCGCAAGAGTCAGTCCACCGGTGCTCGGTTTTCGGTGATTCGGTCGCGGTTGGTGGTTTCGGCTCTCCTGTCAACCCTTTGCGTTGTTGCTTCGCTTCTTTTCGCGTGGTCATTGCAGTACCACTTGCCTGTTGCTCTTCCCGTGGTTGCATCTTGCATTATCGCTTTTGGTGCAATGAACTGGCTCACTATCTCCAGCACGGTCGTGGTTGACTTCAACCCGACCGAAGCATCTGGTTCCTGTGCTTGCGTCAATTTGACTCGGTGCTGGTGTGCGGCGTTGTTTGTTGGAGTTTTGTCTAAGATGGAGCAAATGGGAGTTGGATGGTGCTACACCTTGATGGCCATTCTTTGCGCAATCGCTGCGTTTGGACCGTTATATTTGTACATAGAGGAGGGCAAGCATGAGCTGTCCTCTTAGGAAATCACAGCTGATCACTAATTTATTTAATTCACATTATTTATTTTCACGTCTATTTGTAGTCAACATGTTTTCTACCTATATTCACTGTCTGATAACAACCCGTTTCATAATAGCTGGATCGACTTTATGTCACAATCATATATTTCCTATACCAAATAAAGGTCCCAGCCACCAACCAGGCTGCCATGATACTTGATATCCACCGCGCTTTCTGTGGTACCAGGAACAACCACAATTGCTCCATCCACACAGAAACGGCGTTCCTCAACGGGCAAATCCGCAGCAACAGAGAGATGTACCACCTCTTTGGCACTCACTTCCTCGTAAAAGACCTTGGGGTTTTCCACATGGCGTCCGTTATCATAAACCTCCTTCATGATATCCATAATATACGAATCGTTGTCCTCTGTTCGAAAACCCACCACATACAAGCTCGAGCTGTGAATATCACCCTTTGGCAGGATTACAAATGTTGGTTCGAATCTCTGAGCTGGAGTCACAACGAAATATGCCAATGGTCCCTCTAAGCTTGCACGTCTCTCTCGCTCGCTCTCAATCTCAACAAAACCACTATAATGCTGCGGACGGCCCAAGTTGGCCCCCGCGGCGATTTTGAACCGGTCGATTCCGTTCTTTCTCATGTCGTCAGAATCACTGTCCGCCACCAAAGATGCATGGAATGCCCAAGACGCCACCACAATGAAAAGAAGCTGGCGGACTGGTTCCTTGTATCCATCGTGGTGGAAAATCACCGAATCCGCGGGAAAATCTGCCTGGTACAATTGGAACGGTACTTTCTCGGCGGTAGAGGCAGTTAGCACTCGCCATACCGCCTCGTTCTCGTCTTTGGATCCATTTGAAAGTGTCAATGCGTTGCCTGTTCCCTCAGGGATGGTAGCAACATGGATTTCTCCCTTTTTGTCCGCAGTTAAACCATTGACGAACTCACCCACCGAGGTGTCACCGCCGGCAATGATCACCAAAATAGGCTTTTCTTTAGGCCGTAAAGAAGCAGCAAATGCAGCTATGGAATCTCGGGACTCGGTGCCCTCATAATGGTGAGCAATGGAAAACGCATCAAGAACAGGTTTGAGAAGACGTCCATAAGCACCCGATTGTTTGCTACGGCCACCTAGGCCGGAACGGACAGAGTCCAAGACGTACACATCCGATTGGAATAAAAGCAGCAGTGCCCGATCAATGGTATGTGCTCCAGATGGAATTGTGAGTTGCACGATGGCGGTACCTGATTCGATGGTAACAGAAACCAGCGAGACTGGATCAAAAAGCAGAGTCATTGGAAATTGACGTATCAGACCAAAAAATAAATAGAGCCGCAAAACCCAAAAGGAGTGGCCGACGGAGTTAAGGCAGTGGAAGTGGCAAATAGGCCCAGGTTGATAAGTGACTTGAGTGCACTTACGCTGTGGCGCGGTGCGGCTCCAACGCGCATTATCCTAATACTTTACGAATAGTACTTGCAGTGCTTGAAATTTAAATAGTATACATGGTTTAACGACGAGAGTATCCAGAGGACGAGCGCGGGTTTCCGTAGTTTTGGTTTCGCTGGTTTCCATATTGGTTGCTTCCGTATTGGTTACCTTGGTTTCCGTACTGGCCTTGGTTTCCGTATTGGTTGCTTCCGTATTGGTTACCTTGGTTTCCGTATTGGTTGCTTCCATATTGGTTACCTTGGTTTCCGTACTGGCCTTGGTTTCCGTACTGGCCTTGGTTTCCGTACTGGTTGTTTCCGTACTGGTTGTTTCCGTACTGGTTGTTTCCGTACTGGTTACCTTGGTTACCATATTGACCTTGGTTATACTGGCCATGGTTCCCATACTGATTTCCTTGGTTCCCATACTGGTTGTTCCCAAACCTGTTACCTTGGTTATGGTTTCCACGATTGCCGTAACCACCATTTCCGTATTGGCTGTTGTCGTGTCTTCTTCCGCCGTGCTGATTACCATAACGGCTATCTTGCCCGTACTGGTTTCGACCGCCTCCGTTTGATTTCGCACCCCCACGGATTTCCGGACCCATTTCAATCAATGCTCTATAACCACCGCGACGCATAGAAAACGTGAGGAAGTCCTTTGTACCACTAGGGCCATTGTTGACGTAGTTGGAAACATTCTGGAAGTTGTAGTTGGGCCTTCCGCGACCAAGCACGGTGTACTTATCCTGCTCATCTAGGATCTTGTCGTGGGAAATATAGCCATTCAACAACATGGATTTACCCGGGAACAGATCCGGGAAATCGTACCATGATTGGAAATAGGCAGAGTTTCGGATGTGGGGCATATCACCCTCCTTCAATGGGAAAAGCAACTCTCCTTCGGGGGAAAATGCCGTGAAAGGTCTAACTTTTCCTGCCAACCCCGTCTTGTGCGAGCCAAATGCAAGCTCCTCCTCGTTTTCCAATGCAGAGAGAAACTTTTTGTAGTTCTTATTTTCGTTGGAAATGAAGAGCTGGGCCTTTTTATTTGTGTTCCGCTCACGCTCAGCGTGGGTTAACAACGAGTACTTTTCTCTCACTGCGGTGAGCAACCGTGTTTCTTCGATGAACGGCAAGAGGGCAATACCTTGCCAACTCATTTTGGCGCCGTTCATGTCGATTTGGAAGTTTTCTGGATAGAAGTCGATAATGGGACTGTCAGGGTGCGACATCAACTCTCGGAACACCGCTGGCAATGTGTGACCAGAAGCAGCGGGAAGAACCGCCATGAGCTGTTCGTACGGGTTGAATGGCTCACCCAACTCGAATTTGATGCCCTCTTCACCTACAATTTCACGTAAATCGGTGAAATCCGCCGCAAACGGCGCATAGTGGAACGGGAAGTACCACTGCCACGAGGGACATCCTTGGTAGTAGTAGAGCAATACCCACGAAATACCCTCCAAATACGACCGCACAACCTGTTTCCGAATATCGTTGATCTCCTCCGGCGTGGTCACGCCGAACTTGTTCTTGTAGTACCGATCGCGGTAGCCCGCCTCCCAGTTGCGCACCTTGTCCTCGTTGTCATCATCGGAATCCACCAGAGACGAAGCCTCGCTGGAAGTTCTTTTCGATGGGGTGATGGCGTCGGTGGACTGGGGGGTTTCCGCTGATTCCACATCCTTGGGCTCGGAGGTTTCCTCAACCTGGCCCGATTTTTGCGCCAAGAGCTTTTTGAGCGCAGCAGCGGCGTCGGCATTGGCCATATTGGCCTTGGTGATCACGTCCCTGTTGTGGACAATGTCTTTGTTGGACAACTGGGCGTAGCCCTCCACCAACTTACCTGATGTGTCCATCAACGGCATGTTGGTATCAGCATGGACCGGCGCCTTTTCCTTGCCCTTGGACACGTTGGGCAAATACTGTTTGCGCAACGCCTTGGCCTCCTCTTGGCCCGTGCGGCGTCTCTTGTCGTTGTTGGCGTAGCGGCGCTCCTGTTCGTGTCTCTTTTTGAAGATCTCGTCTTCTTTCGTCGCCATCATGGCCAAGAGCTGCTCCACGCCCTCGTAGTTGAGCTTTCCGTCGCATGTGATGTAGTCCCGAAGCTTGGACACCACCTGCTTCCAGCACCCCACCAAAATGTCAATACCATTGTCCCGCACACTCAACGACGGGAAGTGGGGCAAGAAGTCGTTACCCACAAAGAAACACATGAACACCCAGTCGTCGATGGCGCGCTCTAAGTCCCATTGCATCAGCATGCGCATCTTCAACTCCACCTCCAAGTACTCCCGCAAAACGTTCACGTGGAGCCACAAGAATGGCTTGCGCGCGTCTTGCGCTGCAATGGCATCCTTCTGTTCCTGGGTGATCAGGAGCTGTTCCGCCACCCGCATGCGGCCACCTCCACCTTGGGCAAACACATCTTCACGGAGCACGCGGAAGTGGGGCTCGTGCGTGGCAAGCCCCAAGAAAATAAGATCGGCGTCCAAGCCGTAGATGCAGTGGCGGGTGTTGGGGTCGTACTCCGGGTCCGCACGCTGTGACCGGATGAAGCTCATGAGCTTATGCTCTCCCTCTCCCGGGACAGTGGCATCACTGATGATCACCTGGAGATCCTTCCATCCGGGATCGGTGGCAAGTTTGTACGCCACCCAGTACCGGAGCGCAAGCGCCAACCCGTCCATAAACGGCGTGCCGGGAGTGATGGCGTTGGTGTCCCAGCTCTTCTTGCCCTTGACTGAGTCGTCAATTACTTGTCCGCGCAACTCAAACTCCTGGATCTGGCGCTCTTTCTCCTCGTTCGCA
This sequence comes from Clavispora asparagi, assembly GCA_030573135.1. Taxonomy (NCBI): domain Eukaryota; kingdom Fungi; phylum Ascomycota; class Pichiomycetes; order Serinales; family Metschnikowiaceae; genus Clavispora; species Clavispora asparagi. Next base: position 82,650 of record JAJMCU010000036.1, read on the forward strand.
ACCTTGGCGTCTTGCGCCGCGCGGAACCGCCGCGCCCGCTGCTGGTTCATCTTGGCCCGAGGCGCAACTCCATCCACCGCGATCATCAACACTTTCCGCGGTCTCGCCATCATAAGCACCCTCTCGGTGTACTTGAACACGTCCAAGAACATCTCGTCTTCCGTTTCCGGCGCGGGCTTGTGTTCCGGGTGGGAACAGGGGTGGACAATACCGTTCATGTCCAAGTAGAGGTTATCAAGTTCTCCGTTGGGGTTGGGGTCCAGGTACTGCGGCGCCTGGCCGTATTGGGCATCACCGGTTTCTTCCACCACCGGCGAGATGATCTTGGGGTATTTGCGCGAAATCCATCTGAAGAAGGCTGGCACTCCCATTGTGGTTAGAAGAAGTGGTGGTGATGGCTTTTCCGTTGTGTGTAGGATGGAGAAAACCGCACCCGCTCTGGGTGCAGTGGTGCTATGGAGGGAGAATGTTCCATTTTTTGACGGGAATGAGCAAACGGGGCCAGACGCACCGACAAGAAGGGTGGGTCCCGGTCTACGCTTTCAACCCTATTCTCTTTGCCCCTATGCTTTGTCCGTATACTTTTTTTCTCCTCACGCTTGCCGTACCTGTCTCACACTGTCTTTCGCTTCCCTCGTGTAATCTACGCTATGTCAAAGTACACATGTTGGCATTATACACTACTAGTGCAACAACTTCCCGTCGTCCCCCTTGTCATCGCCGTCATCTTGGTGGTCATCATTCGTATCCTCCACAAACTCCAGGGTTGGCTTGGCCACGCTGTCGTCGTAGATCATACTACCGTTTTTGTAGTGTATCTTGTTGAGTTCCGAGTGGTCGGGACAGAGCTCTGGACCCTTGCGGCCAATCAAGTACCATGGCAAGTTGAAAATCTCCTCCATGCTCTCCAAGGACCGACCAGCAATCTCGGGAACACAGAACCAGGCCCAAAAGAGGGAAACCACCAACACGCCGCAAAACAAGTAGAAGGCTCCGTAGGGCTCCATTGCAATCATCATCTTGGGAAGCGCTTTCGAGTTACCGTACTGGTTCGCAAAGTGCAACACCATCACCGCCGACTGAGCAAAGGAACGAATGTTCAACGGGAAGATTTCCGAGCCCAAGAGATATTGAATGGAGTTGAACCCCATGGTCCACCCGCAACCAGATAAAAAGAGTGCTGCCAACGCACCCCGGGCCGCATTGGCCTTCGAGCCAGTTAATTCCGCCTCGGTAGCGGCTTCCGGAACTAATGTCATGAAAATGGCAAAATAGAGCTCACACACAAGCTGGAGGGTGATACCCATGTACAAAGCCGCCCGTCTTCCCAAGATATCAATAATGAAGAAGGCACCGAGGTAGGCCGAGGTGAATTTTACCACTCCCAATACTGCAGTCATCTTCAACCTATCAATCCCTTTGATTCCGGCAACAGCAAATAATTCTGGAGCATAAATCGTGATGGCATTTGCACCCGACCATTGCCCTAACAATTGAGTACCGGCAGATATAACGAAAAATCTGTATCTGTTGGCCTTGACCATAATGAACTCCTTGAACAACGAAAGAATTGACGTTCCTGAAACCGCCTCTTTCTCCGTCAAAATTTGCTCGTTAATGTCACTGATTTCACCCACGATATAAGGGTGGTCTGTGGGAAGATTCCTGATCTTGGCCAAATTTTCAATAGCTTTATCTGGTCTTTGCACCTTGATCAACCACCGGGGCGACTCGTAGCAAAAGATAAATGACATGATCATAATACTTCCGGCAAAAATAAACTTCAAGCAAAGAGGGACAGCCCACTGTGTTCTCGATGTTTCGGGGAGATGAATTGCTGTTCCGTAATTGGCAAAGTACAGAAGCATAATACCAAGGTACACTGCTCCAGCAAAAATACATCCACACAAACCTCTGATTTGACGAGGTGCAACCTCAGACAAGTAGGTTGGTCCGATGGTCGTAGTCTGGCCAATTGCGAAACCTTCAATCAACCGTCCAGCGTAAAGCTGGCCAACCGTGTTGGATGAAACCTGAATAGCAGCTGCAACAATCCAAATTCCACAAACAAAACGCAAAGCATTGATACGGCCAAGCTTATCAACTGAATACATCGCGAGGAGAGCACCGCCTACCGAGCCAAGTTGAACCATTGATGCAATGTTAGACTTGAGATCAGCAATTTCCAGCTCCGACTTTGATTCGTCATTAAGACCAAACTGATTGCGAAACGCAACCTGGGCCACATTTCCAGAAATGGTTCCCTCATCAATTCCTCTAGCAGCTCCAAGAATTCCAAAAACAAAAACAGTTAAGTACAAAGTCCAGTTGTAGATTTCTTTTGGCGAGTCGTTGTCTTCGACCGTCCAACGGAACTTTCTGGACTTTTTAGGAGTTATTGGCGTGATCTTTTCGTCGACTTCGATTTTATTCATGTCGAAACTTCGAATTTTTACTGCTATTTCAGAGCCAAGTAATTTGCATCCCAGGACACATATATATATATATACGCCAGGAACAAATGGCAACATAATCTACTCCAACTTGCCCCGCATTTTTTTTTTCTTTTTTTTTACTCCGGGCTTTTGTTCTAGAGTGAGGAGATAATAGGTTCCCGGCTGTTTCAACCCATAGGCCGAAAGCAGAGCAAAATAGAGATTTATTTTAAGAGCGCCAAGAATTGGTATCCATGAGCTGACTGATGATAAAAATCATGCACCTCATTTGATTATTTATGTAGCTCCATTTACTGCAGTGACATTTAGCATGTATTCTCCAGCAGATTGCTGCTTCTTTATTTATTTATTTAAATTTTTTTATTAGCCGTGCAATTGCTGGAATTGGTAGTTGTTGTACCTCGAAATCTACCTTGTTGGCCCGTATACTAGCGGTTGTGCCTGCATCAACTGCATAAAACATCTGTTGTTCTTGCTGCAAGGGTGGAGAATCGTTTGTGTGCAGTATTTCCTCGCGCCAGCCGTACATGGCGGGGAAATTGCAATCGAACTCCGCTTTCCTAACCAAGAAAAAATCATGGAAGATGTCGTGATAATCCCCATTGTTTGGCGTCGTTTCCAAAGGCTTGACAAAACTAGAAAAAATAACGACAACTGCAGGATTCGAACCTGCGCGGGCAAAGCCCAAAAGATTTCTAATCTTTCTCCTTAACCACTCGGACAAGTTGCCTTCGATGAGGTGAATTGTTATCTTGACTTATATCATCACTATAAATATTTTATCGTAGTTCGTGATGAATTTGGTTTAGAGAACCATTCACTGCTTCATCGCCTAATCTCTTGTACTTAATATAATACTGGCGCTTCAAATTCTTCTTTCCGCACACTAGGTATCATTTGGTCAAACTCCCACCACCAGGAACAAGACGATGGATTTGCGGGGTTCTTCAGGGTGCATGTGTTATCGCGGTAGAGAATAAATTGGATTCTTCAATTCACTTACCCAAATTGTTTCGTGGGGCGGGGAAAAATCCCTTACCCACCTGAATGGCCGGGTTTGGCCGTTCCCAGTCGCAGTTTTATTGGTTTCAGCGCACTGGTGCGTCATATTTGAACGAATCGGGCACCGGCCAATGCCCGGAGTTCCAAACGAGCACAGATGAGGAGGGCTTCCGGGTGGGTTGTCATGTATAGCTGCTAAATTACATGAGAGAACCGGTCGATTGATGCACCGAGCTTCACCCGGGGTAATTTTAGCCATTATACATATTTTCTTGAAACGACACGTATCGCATTGTGCGATGAAGTAGTTTTACAAACGATATTCGTAGCTTAAGTCTCTCTGGAGATTGGTACACAATCCACTTATGCGATGCCCGTTACTCATTAGGTTAAAACCGAGATGTTAGTCCGTACGTATTGCATTTACCTACTTACCTTCATAACATTAGGGCGTGTGGCGTAGTTGGTAGCGCGTCTGCTTTGCATGCAGAAGGTCATCGGTTCGACTCCGGTCTCGTCCATTTATTTTTTCATTTTTTTACATCTTCAAAACTACTTTCTTAACCTCTCCCCGTTCGAACCGCTTGTAGTACAAGCTGGCTTCCTCAATTGACGGAGTGGCCTCGATCAACGTGTCAAGCAGTCCCTTTAACTCCTCAAAAAGCGACAACGCCTCATCAAACAAAGACCAAGCGTTACACCGGCCGAAACTCACTCCCAAACACTTCGCGTAACATTCCAACGCATTGAAGGGCAACGCTTCGTGACCCATTCCAACGGAGCTGATAAAACCTCCTCTGCGAACTTGATCGAAGGCTGAACGCATGGAAGTGGAAGCACCGACCATTTCCAATACCGCATCAAATCCCCGCAGCTCGGTCAACTCCGCACTCAACAGAATGAGCTTATCGTTTCCGGTTTTGAAATTGACCACTTCAGTGGCTCCTAACTGTTTTGCCTGTTGTAAACGGTCCTCGATTCCGTCAACAACCACCACCGACCGGAAACCGTAGTGTTTCAAGATCACCACAGCACAAAGGCCCACGGGACCCGCGCCGATCTGCAAGATGTCTATATTCCGTGGCTCCAACTTGCCGTCGAAAAACTCCCTGACTTTTTTGATCCCAAAGTACGCAGTGACAAAGATATCGGCCATGAGAGTATAGATGGCCCCATCATTGGAGGTTTTGTCCTTCGGGATTTTAATCAAGGTAGATGGAGCGTACGGGACCAAAACATACTCTGCTTGTGCTCCTTCTAAGCCAATTTTGCCAAAAGTGTTGGTTTTGTCGCATGTTCCGGAAAGTCCGTGTTCACAGTACCAGCACTCTCCACATTGGATGGTGAAAGTGGAAATCACGTCATCCCCCACGGCGAATTGATCGTCACTGATGGATTCACCTTTCTTGACCACAGTTCCGACAAATTCGTGGCCCATAGTTTGGCCATCTTTCGACGGAATGTGTCCCCGATAGTAGTGGAGATCGGAGCCGCATATTCCGCTATACTTAACCTTGACCAATGCATCAGTAGGTTCTTGTAATTCAGGAATAGGTTTTTCGACGGTTTCAACTTTAAATGGTTCTTTAAACACAACGGCGCGCATGGTATTTTCTGTTCTTCTTCGAATGTGGTTCAGAATTTAGCGGGAGCAAAATGTGGTTTAGGGCCAGACGGCTCTGAATATTTCCCCGGATTTCCCCATTTGGAAATCACGTGTCCGGGTGTTGCGGGATTAAGTTCCCGACTGTCACCGTGGGAGCTACCGACTCCACTAGATACACCCTTGGGATACAGAAATTAATCATTTCAATTGGCTCAAATTGGGTAAATGCGATCAATTCCTATTTATATCCCTAGTTCGTAGCTTTGATCTACCTGAAGCACTTTGGTAATCACAGTATGGTGGAGACAACTCTACTTCGTCCATTACCATCCGAGGTCAGAGTACGCTTTCCAGTAAACCCTTCCAAGCCGATTTCGAGAAGCGAATAAAAAATGGTATGAACCGATTCATTCGGTAGCCCATCAGTAACATGAAAAAGAAAATCACGTTGAACCCAACCACCTGGGCAACAAGACCATACATCACGTAGAAGACAACGGTGAAGCTAGTCAAGAACGGAGTAGGTAGTCTGGAAAGCAATGGAATTGTGGTTTCAAACACCTTTGAGAAACTAAAGATGAGCGTGTCTTGTTTGGCATAGCACCAGCGCTCCCTTATGACATCTCCATTGGCAACATGCTTGACCACACTGCCACAGCTTGCATTCAAATACTTTGCTAGTGTGTCCGCGACAAAATGGAAAACCGAATCTCGGGCGGGATTTTTTTCATCGAACAATAATATGGCTTTTCTTTCTAGTAGCGTAGGATAATCCCTCATCACATAGGAGTAGATGTCTACCAATGCATTATCGGAGAATGTGGCTAGGCTAGCAAACATTATGAAGAAACGAAGAGCACTCTGGGCGTAGTGGCCCAAGCTCACAAAGTACAACAGCCACCGGATAATTCGAAGCGTGACGGTGAAGACCGACAATATCGTCGCAGTCACGGCATGACGTAAGTTCTGTGGCCTGTTTCGGCGCCATAGAAGGGCATAATCGACTATGGGCAATGGGAAAATACCAAGAATCCATTTGATCCGGGCAATCTGTTCTCGTCCGACGTCATTGTTGCGGGGGAAGCCACCAGGTGCCGCTATTCGGACAGGGATACCGGCTCGCAATCCGAGGATTATTTCGGGGCGAAAATCCATCACCAACCCCATCTCTTCAAAATCGGGAATCAAATCGTCGTTGTCCATAATGAAGTTGGGTGGAGATTTGCAAGTGTAATAATAGCGCGAAAGGAGTTAGGGAAGGTATGACATACGAGCCGCGAACAAAAAAAAAAGAGACCCAATACTGCTCAAACGCAGGCCCTCATCACCATGGCGGACATCACCATCTCGGAGTTGATTGATACAATATTGCGGCATATCGGGTGTCATTCAAATCGCCTCCACGGCTTGCCAGTATTTCTGGCCAATGGCATCCGCAATGTCGTCCGGCACCGCGCCGTGACTTTCGCAATAGACTTCAGTCCAGAGTGCAACCATGGCCGCACTCTCTTCGGAAAATTGGTGGGCCAGGTGCCGGATCTGCGGGCGAAGCGCGGGCGAAATCGCATAACCCTCGGAGCGGACAAACTTTGACACTGTGGGGAAAAAACCGTCGCTGGCATAAACCGACCTTTGCACCACAACAAATGTCGGCAGGAGTAAATCTGATCTGTGAGGAAATTCCATGCACGAGTCGAAGAGACGGCTGAGGACTTCGGGACCATTTTCGAAGCATGGCCAGCCAGGGTCCAGTTCGCACTCTGCGACCGGCGCGGTATACAAATCCACTTCGGCGCGGGCGCGCGCAACAAGAAAGGGCCATAGAGACGCGTGGTTGACCCCGCCTGCCAAGATGAGGCACCAGAGCACTCGATCGTAGCGATGAGGAAGCTCTGGGTCATCTAGGGGCAGAGTAGCGGCGGCGACAATGTATTTGCGGGCCGCCTCCATGAGGGTTTCACGGTTGTAGACGACGCCATCGGTTTCGCCCATATCTGGTGTGGCTGAAGCCGCTTCGGTTGGGCCCGAATATGTTGCCTCGAGTGGATTATTCGCATCAGTGGATCCAGCGGCAGTTCCGGCAGAAACAATAGTCACCTGCCCGCCCCGTTGCCGGGCGAGGTGCCTGTATGCATGGCCGCACGCGGTGAAGTAGAACGCCCCTCGGAGGGGCGAAGTGAACTGGGTGTCGCGCGGCCGTACCAATGCGGCCACCAATGCCTCCAACTGGTCAAACGCGGTGTTAATGTCAACGCAATGTGCACCAAGAATAGCAACCGTGACTGCCTCATAGTCCAGTACACCCTGGACAACCGCATTTTTGTTTGGTGCTAAGTAGGCTTCAAGCGCCTCGAGGGCCGCCGAAGCGGAGGCCCAGCACTCAGGCGCACGGCGGAGCAAATAATATGCACACGCCTCGCCCGCTGTCCACCGAATATAAGAGAGCGTGGCGCGCCTTGGGGCGGAGGGGCTCAACGCGGGGCGCGCCCTTCTGAGCCATGTGGCGGCGCCCGGGGCAAATGCCCGCGTCACTTCGGTGTTTGGGCCGCCTGTTGCTATTGTCTCAGTTAACAAGTAGATCAACTTGAATGGATCGGTCGTGGCCATTGCAGGGGCAACTTCACGGGCACGGCGGCGGTCCGCAATTGCGGCAGCAGCATACGACAGCGGGTGGAAATACTCTCCAGCGGCGGCGAAAAGCGCAAGTGGGTCTGTAGGGGAGACCCGTGGCAATGGCGGCTCCGGGGCGCGCGCGCATCCAAACACCGCTCTGTTTGTGGCGGCTTCGGCGGCAGGGCGGTGCGACCCCAGGAGTCGCGCGAGAAGTGCCAAGAGCCGGTTTTTTTCTTCGGGCGCGGAGGCCGATTCCGTTGCGGCTGCAGCGGTCACTAGTGCGGCATTGACGCGTCCAATGGCTGCAAGCGCCTGGCAAAACGCAAACGAGTGGGCGTTGCTCTGGAGAAGAACCAGGTGGGGGTCCATTGGCGAAGAGAAAACTGACGAGGGATGAATGGATTGGTGTGATTGTGACTAGAATGTGACTAGGATTGGTGTGATTGTGCTTTCTCGTTCTCACAGGCGAGAGTATTAGAGTGTTAGACTTTGGCGGAGCAGTTTAGGTGGACAGACTCTTATGACAATGGCAAGAGCGGTGATAATATATAAAGACTGGTAATACAGATAGATGAAGAGGGTAGAGAATAGAAGGGTGACTACTGTAGCGGAAGGAGTAGAGGAAGCAGAAGAATGAAGTACAAATAGGTGCGGTTCTATCTGCGACTGGGGCGTTGGGACTTTGCCGCGGCACAGCGCAACGTCACAGTGGAGGCGAGACCATGGCTATAATTAGTAAAATCGCACGATGACGGCGGAGCGGATTCTCCTGCTCTATACTAGATTTCAATCTGCGACGGTGGGTTGCTTTCACTGGAGAATACCGGGGGATGTAAGGGATGCAAGGGATGCAAGGGATGTGATGGGAATATGAATGTGATGAGAATGAGAATGTGATGAATGTGATGAATTTCAATTAAGTCTTTGGTCTAGGTTTCCGCTGGGAGATCGGCATGGTTAACCACGTTTAACACTTGAATGCGGCATGTCAGAGGCAGGGTTGGGTACTAAAGAACCTCGATCGCGGTCCAACTTTTGGAAATCTCCCTAATCTTGGCTCTCCAATTGGGCCGCCCAGCTGAATACTGGGTAGGGATTTTTTCAAATTATGGCGGAGTGTTGTGGATTGCTGTACTGAATGGACTACTGATGACGGAAATGACTGAAATGACTGAAATGACTGAAATGACTGAAATGACTGAAATGACTGAGACTGAAATGACTGAATGACTGAAATGACTGAGACTGAAATGACTGAAATGACTGAGACCGAAATGACTGAAATGACTGAGACCGAAATGACTGAAATGACTGAGACTGAAATGACTGAATGACTGAGACTGAAATGACTGAATGACTGAAATGGTATCCGGCAATGAACGATGAGGGCTGCTGAGATAACGGAATTAGAAATGCTACCGAGTGCTACTGTGCTAATCATACCGCCACACGACCCTCTTCCACATGCACTGCTGCGCTGTGGACTTGTCGTTGCCTTACTGTCCACACTGTCACTGTCGCGCACGAATGCGGCACTGAACAAAAGGCTATGTGCAAAATACCCGGGGCCTGTTCCGTCGCGGTTGCCGGTTTGGGAATATTTAGTGCGCGCGTCACCCCTGCGCCCTCCTTATCACACAAAGGATCTCGCCAGCGCCGCTAACGCCAGTAGCGAGACCTGAAGCGTCGGGTCCGCAGTCTAATTCGGGCGAGCCTGCTCCGGTTTCGTTTGCCGGGTCGTTTCGTTTGACATTTCGCCCCAACTTTATTGACCGGTTCTTCGTTCCGAGCACGGTGTCGCGCGCTTTCCCATTTGTGCGACTCGACTTCCACATTGGTCAAATTCGCTTGTCACCGCTCTTTTTTCCACTGCTTCCGGTCTTTGGGTCCTCTTGTCAGTGTTGCTGCTACTGCTACTCCTGTCTCTTCCGCCTCTGTTACCACTGCTACGGTCACTACTGTTATTTACTCCTGCGTTGCCGCTGCTGTTTCCGCCGCTGAATTCTCAAGACGACCGCAACACCATCGCCATTAGTGGACCTTCTACCCGCCATTAACCGCGCGTCACCTTGCCCCCTCTGCCCCACTCGCATTCCGAGTCCCCCCCACTCGCATTCTCAGTCCACCGTACAATACCACAGCCGCCATGAAAAACAACCTCTCGCTCAAAATTTCCCCCGTGGACGTGCCTGCGCCCATGCACACCCCCATTGAGCAGACCGTGTCCACCCCGGTGGACCCGCCCCACCCCTCGTACTTCCCGCTCTACGCCAACCCCCAGTGCGCCGACTCCGACGACGTGCTCACCGACGCCGACGAACCCAAGGTCATGCGCGCCCACACGGTGGCGTTCACCCCCCAGTTCGACCAGCTCCTCTGGACCGTGTACCTGCACCACCTCCTGCTCCCCACCACCAAGCCGTTTGCGGGGCCGGTGCCGCCGCTGGGCCTCGTGGCGCGCCTGGCCAACGACACGGTGCACGCGGTTCTCCGCGCGTGGGCGGACGCGGAGGCGACCGGTGCGCCCGTTTTTGACGCCCAGGGCACGTTTACTGCGGACGCCATGCGCGCGCGCACCCACCAGCCGGTGGTGTTGCTGCTCATCCGCCGGCGGTTGATTGACTTGTGCCTGGTGCAGCGGTCGCAGGCGGCGCCGCCGGCGGTGACCACGGTGCAGGTGGCGACGGCGGCGGGAACCGCTGGAGCCTTTGCCGCGGCCAATGGCGGTGGAAGTGGCGCGGCGCCGCCGTTCCTCGGCCTGGGCTTGCGCCAGCTGTCCATCTCGAACTTGCTGTTGACGGAGCAGAACGTGGCCCAGTACGGCGCGCAGCCGCTGCAGGGAGGCGCGCCTGCGCTCGGACGGCCAATGGCAGCCGCGCCCGGCGCTGGCGTGCGGCTGCGGTCGTCGTCGCTCAATCTCCGCAAGCACTCTCTCACCCGCAACAACTCCGGCACCTCGTGGCTCCACGTGGGCAACCTCGCGTCCGCGCGCCCGTTGGGCAACCCCGACTTGGCCACGTCCACCGACCTGCTCCAGCTGATGACCGACTTTGTGCCGTCGGCGTTTGTTCGCACCAACAGCGTGCTGAGCGTCTCCAGCAACACCTGGGCCGCGGGCGCGGGCGCGGGCGCAGGCGCGGGCGCCGGTGCGAGCTCCACCCCAGGCTGGGGCTTCAACCCGATGATGCTCGACTTCCACACCCCTCCCACGTCCGCCAAGAGCTCGTTCTCCCTGGGCAGCACGCCGCCGTCCACCCAGCGCGACGGGTTGTACATGAACACCCCCGGCTCCGCCATGTCGGAGTACGACGACTTTGCCCCGGTGTTACTGCGGTCGCGGTCGTCCAGCCGCGGCTTTGCCGGCTCGTTGCCCAAGCCGCTCACCATCAACACCGACTCCACCAGCTTCCCGCCAATGTTCAACCCCACCGCCCAGGAGACCCTTAGCTCGCCGTTTGTGGGCCACCACGACGACAATTACTTCCCACTCCACTCCGCCGGAAACTTGCTGCCGGGGTTGCTCAGTGAGCCTGCGATTCCCGAAAGCCCGGCGCGCGATACCCCCATGGCGGGCGCAGGCAACAAGATCAACTTGCCGGGGCAGTTCAGCCTCAGCGAGAAGAAGCGCGACTCGTTGAAGTTGAAGCGTGGCATCCACTAGGGCTGCCTGGATTCCACGCCCGTGGCTGACGTTGCTGTGGCCCAATGTCACCACCAATGTGACATATCTTGTATAAATCCCGCCGCGGCTGAGCTGGCCTTGCTCTGGTGGAGGACAGTAGCCAAAATATATTAATCTTGACGATGTTTGCCTATTATGGGTCTAGTCTACGTCTGCGTGGGATGTAATTCCTCGGACGCTCTATTTAATTTACATGCGCTTAAAGGAGGTCCACCCTAGACCCAGCTCAACCGAAATGCAAATAATACTCCACCTCACACAAGGAAGAACATTTTTGTCCTCCTTCGCGTGCACCTGCAATATGTGGACATTCTACGTATTAGAATTCACTCGTCTACATATCTATGGTAATAGTCGGTCCCGTACTTTGTAGTGTATTCTGTGCCAAACAAGGTGTCTTGTTTCCAACGCTAGGAATCCTCATCTACCGTGTCTTTTTATCCTACTCTGTCTTATTCGCATTGCCACCAATTTATGCAAGTTTATACGAAAATCGTGAACTGCTCACTTTCCGAAGAAAACCAAACACCCACTCTAAATTCGAAAACTCTCCCAAAATCACCACTCACAATGCAACATTGCCACAACATCCAATACCTACCCCCGCAATCTTCAACTCACCTCCAATCTTCTCCAGTTACTCCCATTACCATTACTTCTCAGATCTGACTCCCCATCACATTTCGCACCCACGCGCACTGCGCAGAGGATGCACTGTTCGCATAAATCCCGTATTGACAGCATTAGCGCCTCCCCGACCCCCTCTATGCCGCCTTAATATATAAACACCTGATCCTGCCCCCTGGTCCCATTCAGTACAGATATTTCCCTTCCCTTTTGTATCTACCCAATCTATCTTTCACCGCGGAGAACCTACACCTCCGCCCGAATTCATCATACAACCACGTTGGTACGCTCCCCGCCACATCTGTGGCCCAATTGGCGTGAGAAATTTTGGTCTAGTGTCACTTGCGCTACTGCCATTTGGCCTACTAGCATTTAGCCTACTGTCAGGCTCTCACCGCCCCCGCCGTGGTTTCTGCACGCGGCCGCCCCACCGCAACCTCAGCACCTCCGCCTCAAGGAAAGCACTGCCATTTCACATCCGACTGGAGCTGCGGCCCCGGCTGCAAAAACCCCCTGCGTCCGACCCCGCGTCGACGTGGCTGCTACTTCCGCAGCTCGCGCCCTGCAGCCACCGCGGCCGGGCGCCGCCGTCGCAGCACGAAGAGCTTGTGCTTGCGGCGTTTGGCCGGCCCCCCGACTCACTCCTCGCGCCACGTGCCAACGCGTCGTTGCCCACCCCCTACGAATACTTCAAGACAAAAAATCTGGACCCATCGTACGTGACGCAGCCGCGCCTCCTGGTGTTGAAACTCCTCCCGCTGTCGTGGTGCGAGCTCCGCACATACTTTGATGTGTATGCGGGCCTGCCCTGGCACGCAGCCACGCCCCGCATGGCGCTGGGGTCTGAATATCACAAGACATTGGAAGATGACGCCCACCGCACGGTAGACGTGGCGGCAGTAGAGGCGGCGGTGGCAGAGGTAGTGGCGCGGTTGCCGGAACCGCGCCAAGCCTACGTGGCGCGAGACAACCCGATGGTACTCAAGTTGGCGTACCAGTGGGTGGAGCAGATCCTTGTGCGCGCATTGGTGGTTGCGTACACGGGTCAGGCACGCGAGATGCATTTGCATGGCTACGTCAACTTGGAGGCGGGGGAATTGGCTGCTAAATCCCACCATCTCCTGCGCGCGGTGTTGGTCAACGGCATTGCCGACGTGGTGCGGCTAGAGCCAACGCCACTGGAACCGAGCATTCCCTGGGACCCCACCGAGGTGCGGCAGTTGTCGCCCGAGCTCCACGGGGCCAAGGACCGCATGGACGTGCTCGCGAGCCACCACACGCTCCAGGTGCGCGACATCAAGACCCGCCAATTCAACAGTGTACCGCGGCAGGAGCTGGTGGTGGCAGGGGCCCGCGACCAGTGCATGTACTATCTCCAGTTTCTCACCACGCTAGCGCACAGCGCCGACTATGGCTACGCGAGTTTGATGGAGAACTTGGCGCGCCGCGGGGTCAATGGACACGGCCTGCTCGCAGAAGCGAATGCAGTGGTGCTCCTAGTGACCCACTTCGGCGTTCTCGTGAACGACTACCTTGCCCTCGCCCGTGGAGATGCCATTGGGTTCGCTGCGTTTGACGAGAACAGAGGCTCGCCCGCGCTGGCGCCCCGGCTACAGGTGGAGGTGGCCAAGGAAGAACATGTCATTCCCGCGTACAACCCCTCGGCATACTCCCTTGCCAACGTGCTATCGGAGACAGAGTTCCGCGACATGTTGGAAGAGTTCCACGGCCTCCGCTACGCCGATACTGATGTCAGCGCTCTCTTTCAGCCGTGGAAAACCGCCTTGTCGCCCGCATACTTTAGCGCGCGCGCGGCCCAGGCACTCCATCTCTTTGAGCGGTTTGAGCCGGCGTCCGTGTGCATCGAGTACCATAATGTCCGTACCCAGCGTATCATAGAGTGCAAGCAGTTCGAGTTTGATCCGGAGATCCTTGCGAAACGGACCCATGAGGCAGCAGGGTTTTGGCTGGGCACGCGCAACCCCGAAGGCACCACCGATCGCGATCGGTGCAAAAACTGCCAGTACCGGTCGCGGTGCCCCACCGTGAACAAGCCACCAGAGAGGAAAGCCACGGTGGGGGAGGCCATCGCGGAGTTCATCGCCGAAGCGGGTTAGCGGAATGCGGATATGAGCACAGGGTGTTGTCCTACGCACACGGGCAAATCTACGAATGTTCGACGCCATCAAAGACAGCACCACACTGGTCTATGGTGATATCTCTGCAGACTTCAGGGCCACAAGGACCCGGTTTCTTTTTGCGGGATTCGTTTACCACGTACACCTAGATACGTCATATAAATGGAGATAAAGTCCCAATGGTGAGAAAAACTCTGGGGCGGGCCATTTTCAACTTTTATGCCGCGCGGTCGGCACACGACCTCTTCACGGCAGCGGCTGTTTTAGTTACCCGGCGTGGGCCACGCCAGGTGTTGCTAACAAAGGGGCCAATCGATCCTGAGACGGAAAATCCGCAACTACGGCGAATCAGAACAGGAGGTTGAATTGAAATAACCAGCAGAACAATATCGGGGGGAATAAAAGTAATAGGGGTCGTGTTGCGCCACTTGCAGCGTATTCCGATTCGAGCGGGTGTGCGGGCTCCCTGCGCTTTCCCCACCGGCCCTAACACCGGCACCACGGCAAATCACCGTCAATCGTAGGAGTTGCCAATTTCGCGCACTCGCTACCAAACCAAGTCCGGCACACCCGTATGTGATCCGGTACTCGGGATTCGATGCACGAATGTCTTCCCCACAAATCACCACCCGCTATCCATATGCCCCACACCCATCCCCAAATCACGCTATATGCGCTTGAAAGGTCTTTTACTTGGCCGGAGGGAGAAATGGAACAGTATTGCAAGCAGCATTCATGGAATGGGGCGAGAATCAGGAACCGTGGCCGCCGCCAAAGGCCGAAGCTCACCGGCCGGCTGGGGGTGCAGCTGAGCCGGGGCCACAGCTACATCTCATTCGCCAACTCCGAAATCTGGGGTCAGCCTGCATATACACGCACACTGGGGTGCCTCTGCAGGTCCGGTGTTCAAGGTCCGAGCCGCCGCCGTTAGCGCTCATGAGAGACCTGGGAGCAAGCGGGTAGAAGCTGGTGCACTATAGCAGCGGATAGACTCCAGGAACCCCTATGGCCACCCAATACTGCCGACGGATGGGCTAGAGCGGCATGTGGAAATGTCGTGGCAGCTGCAAGGTAAGGAGGATTGCGCGCCATGTCCGAGGAAAAGCAGTTCCGGCTTCCGAAAGGCGCGCGGTGATTGGTCGGCGCGGGAGGACACTCGGCTAAGCTGCAGGAAAGACGGACGCTTTACGTAATCACAGGTGCTCACAGTTGTGCCGTTTTATCCATAGCGCTCGTTATAAAAAGGTGGACGTTCCGTGCGGAGGTGGCGTGGAGTAGAGATTTTTTTTCATCTTCTCGCACAATTATACTGAAAATGTCTATGCTTCGTTCTTTGCAACGCTCTGCTTTGAGAAGAGCTCTCGGTGTTAGAACCTATGCTACCGAGCCAGTATGTATCCCCTGCCATTGGCTAAATTTTTTTTTTTTTAGTGTATTTTGGTTACTAACTATTTAGACATTGAAGGCCCGTTTGGCCGAGATCTTGCCAGAAAAGGCCGAAGAGGTCAAGAAGTTGAAGAAAGAATACGGAAAAACTGTATGTATCAAAAATGCCATTGTGAATGCTCGTGTGGTTATGACCGGCTGCATCATTGGGCAGATCCACGTGCAATCCACTACGCGGGGTTATAGCGGTTGATCGTATCCTAATGAGGCGGCGGCTCGTTCCCGGTTAAGGCTCTTCTTTTAGCCCATACTAACTTTCAGGTTATTGGTGAAGTTCTCTTAGAACAAGCATACGGTGGTATGCGTGGTATCAAGGGTTTGGTGTGGGAAGGTTCCGTGTTGGACCCAATCGAGGGTATCCGTTTCAGAGGCAGAACCATTCCAGACATCCAGAAGGAATTGCCAAAGGCGGTTGGTGGCTCCGAGCCATTGCCAGAGGCTTTGTTCTGGTTGTTGTTGACCGGCGAGGTTCCTTCTGAGGCCCAAACCAAGGCGTTGTCCGAGGAATTTGCCGCCAGATCCGCTTTGCCAAAGCACGTTGAGGAGTTGATTGACCGTTCTCCATCCCACTTGCACCCAATGGCCCAGTTCTCCATTGCTGTGACTGCCTTGGAGTCCGAGTCTCAATTCGCCCAAGCATACGCCAAGGGTGTGCACAAGTCCGAGTACTGGAAGTACACCTATGAGGACTCCATCGACTTGTTGGCCAAGTTGCCAAACATCGCGGCCAGAATCTACAGAAACGTTTTCCACGACGGTAAGTTGGCTGGCTCTGTGTCCAAGGACTTGGACTATGGTGCCAACTTTGCTACTTTGCTCGGCTACGGCGACAACCTGGAGTTTGTCGAGTTGATGAGATTGTACTTGTCGATTCACTCCGACCACGAGGGTGGTAACGTGTCTGCGCACACAACACACTTGGTTGGATCTGCGTTGTCCTCTCCATTCTTGTCTCTTGCTGCGGGTTTGAACGGTTTGGCTGGTCCTTTGCACGGTAGAGCCAACCAAGAAGTGTTGGAATGGTTGTTCAAGTTGAAGGAAGACTTGAACGGTGACATCTCCAAGTCCGCCATCGAGAAGTACTTGTGGGACACCCTTAATGCCGGCAGAGTTGTGCCAGGTTACGGCCACGCTGTGTTGAGAAAGACCGACCCTCGTTACACTGCGCAAAGAGAGTTTGCCTTGAAGCATATGCCAGACTATGACTTGTTCAAGTTGGTGTCGAACATCTACGAGGTTGCTCCAGGCGTGTTGACCAAGCACGGAAAGACCAAGAACCCATGGCCAAACGTGGACTCGCACTCTGGTGTTTTGTTGCAATACTACGGTTTGACCGAGCAATCGTTCTACACCGTGTTGTTTGGTGTTTCCAGAGCGTTCGGTGTGTTGCCACAGTTGATTCTCGACCGTGGTCTTGGTATGGCGCTTGAGAGACCAAAGTCTTTCTCCACCGAGAAGTACATCGAATTGGTGAAGAGCATTGGCAAGAACTAAGCGACTACCACAATGATTGGATGACCGCATGGATCCGCTTCATGTCTATATTTATTATTTTTTTGGTACATAACTCGTGTTTTTTTGATGTATGAACGAGGAATTACGATGTAGGGGAGAATGGACCCGTAGTGCCACAGCGGCCCGATGAGGTAGCCAGAGGGCGTGACTCTGGCCAGATGGAAGCACCCGCAGTTCGTTACGTCGGAATACCTCTCCGCCCTCGAGTCCTGGGACCTGCAGTACATCAATCGCACTGAGTGGTCAGTCCTACGGTGGAAACGCCACCAATACAGCGGTGATGGCAATAGCGAGGCAATACCACAACAAGCCCCCTCCGAGACCGCCCTCCACAGAAACCGTGGTAGCCCGATTGTAGCTTCTGCGCCCCGTGAGATCGTACCCCGGGCCATGACCGCATCGTGGGAACGGTGCAGGCGAGTAGAAAATCCGCCCGCACTCACTGCCATCACCAACATCTTCTCCCATGCTCCGCCGAAATGTGCGCCGCATGGCAGTTTCGGCCCGACGCATGGAGCCACTGTACTACAACACGCTCCTGCTCCCCAAAACCCTGTTTTCCCCCAAAATCCCTCGCGGTGCCGACCGAACCCGGTTGGTGGAGAAAAACGGCGCTGCGCTCTACCAGTGGCAGCACGCCCGCCCCGACGCCGCCAAGGAGTTCACGCTCCACGACGGCCCGCCGTACGCCAACGGCGACTTGCATTTGGGCCACGCGCTCAACAAGATCTTGAAGGACATTGTCAACCGCCACCAGGTGATGTACGAGAACCTGAAGGTCAACTACGTGCCCGGATGGGACTGCCACGGGTTGCCGATCGAGATGAAGGCGGTGAAGGACGCCGGGCAGCTCGACGCGGTGGAGGTGCGGCGGCGGTGCCGCGAGCTCGCGGCGGCCATGATCGACAAGCAGCGGGAGCAGTTCCGCGAGTTTGGCGTGATGGCGGACTTTGGCCGGCCGTACGTGACGATGCTGGCGCCGTACGAGGCGGCGCAGCTCCAGATTTTCTTGAAGTTGTTTGAGAACGGGCTTTTGCTGCGGCAGTTGAAGCCGGTGTGGTGGGGGTGCGAGACCCACACCGCGTTGGCGGAGGCGGAGTTGGAGTACAACCCGCGGCACAAGTCGACCGCGGCGTACGTAAAGTACCCGATTGCGGGTGCGGCCGAGGGGCGGTTGCAGGGCGCGTCGCTCCTCATCTGGACCTCCACGCCGTGGACGCTCCCGGCGAACAAGGCCATCTGCATCCACCGCGACCTCGACTACACCGCTCTCGTGCACCCCAGCGGGAACGTGGTGGTGGCGGCCGCGCTCGCCGCAAACGTGATGGCGCTCGACCCGGCGTACACCGCGTCGGGCGAGGTGTTCAAGGGCGCGGTGTTGGAGGGAATGGTCTACACCAACCCCACGTTCGGCACGGCCGAGACGTTCCCGGTGTTGCACGGCGACCACGTGTCGGCGGGTGCCGGTACCGGGCTCGTGCACACGGCGCCGGCGCACGGCATGGAGGACTACGTGGTGGGCAAGAAGCACGGGCTCCACATCGAGTCGGTGGTGGACGGCGACGGCAAGTACGCCGCGGGCGCGGTGCCGCGCGGGTTCCGCGACTTGGCCGGGGTGTACGCCAACGGCAAGGCGGCGGTGGCGCGCGGGCTCGCCGCGTTGCGCGCGCACCACATGTTGTTCCACACGGAGCAGTACACGCACCTGTACCCGTACGACTGGCGGTCCAAGACGCCGGTGATCCAGCGGGCCACGCCGCAGTGGTTTGTCAACGTGGAGCGGATCAAGGCCGCGGCAGCCGCGCTGTTGGACGCGGTGGAGTTTGTGCCGCCCGCGGGGCGCAACCGGCTCGCGCTGTTCGTGCACAACCGGTCGGAGTGGTGCATCTCGCGCCAGCGGGCGTGGGGCGTGCCGTTGCCCATGGTGTACTGCCGCACCACCCACGAGCCGCGCGCCGACGTGGACACGGTGCGCACGGTGGTGGCGCGCATGGCGGAGCTCGGCACCGACGCGTGGTTCGAGCCGGAGCACGACGTGCTGCGGTGGTTGCCCGCGGGCGTGGACGGCACCCGCTACTACAAGGGCCGCGACACCATGGACGTGTGGTTTGACTCGGGCACCCTGTGGTCGGTATTGGGCGACGTGGCGCAGGTGGCGGCCGCCGACGCCGCGGTGGCGGACGTGTACCTTGAGGGCAGCGACCAGCACCGGGGGTGGTTCCAGTCGTCGCTCCTCAACAAGATCATCGCGTCGGGCGACGGGCGCGGGTTCAAGGCGGTGGCCCCGTTCGCCAAGATCATCACCCACGGGTTCACGTTGGACAGCAAGAACGCCAAGATGTCGAAGCTGGTGGGCAACGTGGTGGCGCCGCGGCACGTGGTGGACGGCGGCGGCAAGCCCGCAGTGCCGGCGCTCGGCGTGGACGGGCTCCGGCTCTGGGTGGCGCTGAGCAACTACACCCAGGACGTGAATGTGACGCCCGAGGTGTTGGCGCGGGTGTTGGAGAACATCAAGAAGTTGCGGGTCACGTTCAAGTACATGTTGGGCAACTTGGCCGACTACGACGGGGTGGCGGTGGCGCCCGGCGCCATGGCGCCGCTCGACCGGTGGATGCTCGCGCGGCTCGCGCGGTTGCAGCACCGCGTGGCCGACGCCTACCGCAGCCACAACTTTGCCCGGGTGGTGCGGGAGATCAACGGCCACATGAGCACCGACTTGAGCGCCACCTACTTTGACGTGTGCAAGGACACGCTCTACACCGCGGGGCGGGACGCGGCGGCGCGGCGCGCGGTGCAGACGGCGTTGGCGGTGTTGGTGCGGGCGTACGTGGGGATGTTGGCGCCGATCCAGCCGGTGTTGGCGCAGGAGGTGTGGGAGCACATGGGCGCGCCGGGGGCCACGCCCTTCCACCAGCGGTGGGAGTACTTTGCCGTGCCGGCGGAGTTCTGCGGCGGCGCGGAGGTGGAGGCGGTGGAGCGCGACTTTGACGTGGTGTGGGCGGTGCGCGACGCGCTCCACAAGCAGTTTGAGGCGCTCCGGGCGCGGGGCCAGTTCAAGAACCGGTTGGAGGCGGAGGTGCAGGTGGAGGCGGCGGACGCCACCGCCGCCGCGGTGTTGGCGCGCCACGCGCCGTACCTCGCGGACTACTTTGGCGTGTCGCGGGTCACGGTGGGC